>JARYGA010028184.1:0-21481 GCA_030545235.1 Helianthus tuberosus | reverse complement strand
ACTTTTGGGAGTATATCAAAATATACTTTAAAAGTGTGATTTAAGAATTCATTCAGACCTAGTGCATCAAACTACACCTTTGAGACTATAAGGATACCACAAAGGCAATCCCTATTTGGATGGAGAAACAAATTGGTTTCAGACATTCCATGACAACAGGAATGGGGTGTCTAGTCCTATAGCGCTATATGATACTACCAATCGGTCTGGTGAACATAAAATAAGTACAATTCAACATTTTTATTTTATGTTCTTTGAGAAATCAGTGTTTAAACCATAGATAGTCATTTAGTTTGTCAAAAGATAAGTAATAACATGTATAATCAATTATACTTTGAAATCATGAAAATAACACATAGGTACACATGCTTCACCCCAAAACAGTTTGGAAAACAGTAAAATAGGGGAACTATGTACTCACATTGAGATTGCTTAGTAGTCCTTGAGTAACAACCAAACAATGCTAGAGATCACGGATATCAAACGGCACCTAATATAGGTAACTACATTAATAAACCGGACCTAAATCGGAGGATTTAGATAGAATGAGGGTTCGTAAACCAAACGAGTATGGAGACTCACGTCATATGGTTTAACAAAGCCTACATACTAAATGAAACCTAACCTAAGTGCTTTCGACCCATCGCGACCCATTAAGGTAGCTTATGCTACTTTAACGCGTCGTGCGCGCAAAAGCGCACTCGAGACGTCTAACTAGCCCTACGACAAGGGTTATATGCCTAAACATGTTACATAATTAGTTATGTGACAAAATTTTAGGTTACATACGCTTAATTACCAATTATACATGAAAAGGGTATTCTGGTAATTTACCTAAGGCATATAAACTACCTATCATACAACTACTCAAATGATGTGACCATAAGGTATAACCTCGGAAGGTTATTCCCTATACACTATGGTCACCTAAGGTATTTGGTCGGATCCTAATGATCGACCAAATGGGTCGGGTTCGCAAGTATAAGCGATTGTTTAGATCGCTTACCTTACGACCCTATATAAGCACTAAACTAAAAGTGACGAGCTAAGCATGCTAAAACATGCTTAACTAAGTTTAGAAAACAGGTTTGGTATCAAAACAAACGGTTTTGATACCCAAGAGTAGTTGATTACAAAACACGCAAGAATGCGCATTTTGGCCGAAACTACGGCTCGTCACTGAGCCTAGATAACGTGGTAATCAGTAGGTATAGTCACTAGGGACTTTAACCATCGTGATTACGCTCACGTTATGAAGTTCAAACGAACTTCGCATTGACCATAAACTGGTCAATGCAGAAAGTCAAACAAATTTTGACTTTCGGACTCGAAAAGCAATAAAAGAACGAAGGAACACTTACAAAGGGTCCCCGTAAGATTGATAACCCAAGTATTCTCAGGTATGAGGTGATGAAACACCCCAACTTAGAGAAATCTCAGATTTCAAGTGGGTTTTGCAATGAAGGGGGTTGGGTATTTATAGATTTCGGTTCACCGTTAGGATCGTTTCTTGGAGAAGAGGGAATGATCTCGCCCGTACACTTGTCGGAATGTTGTGGTAACTGATTTTGCCCACCACAAGAGATTAACATGTGGCATTTGGCCTTTGGGGAGTGTTTAAGGGCTGATAACAGCAGCCAAAAATGATTTGCTGCATCTGGCCCCTGCTTGCGCACCGCAACACTCACATTGTTGAGGTGCGCAAGGACCAAGTTTGGCAGATTTACAGTTTTGGTCCCTGTTGTGTTATAAGGTCATTTCCGACGCGTTTAAGGCCCGTTAACCCCATTTCAAAGCTCTAAAATGAAGTTAAAGTATAGGGAACTTAAAATGTGCTCAAAAATATCTCGGATGTCGGTTCGTTCGGCCGTACGATCGCGATGTTCGGTTAATTACGACGGAATGCGCATAAGCGCGAAAAACGATCCAAATGGCGTGATGAATGGATTTTTCTTATGCCAAACACTAAAATAAAATATTTTAGTGCTTACATGATTTTTTGGATGTCCGGATGTATTCAGAACGTAAGTTATGCGCGAAAATGCAAACTTATGCACTTTTTGACACTTTTAGTCCCTGAATGACCCAAAAGTTTATTTTAGCACACCGAACCCCTCAAAGCCTATTTCTAAGCTATATAAAGGATATTTAAGGTGTATTTAACTTATGGTCATGTTCCAGAATGTCTGTTACAGTTCAAATTGGCATACTTTCGTAGTTTGTCAAGTTTAGTCCCTGTAAGCGAATTAACTTGTTTTTGCCATACCAAAGCCTTTAAAACTTATTTCTAAGTTATATAAAGGTTATTTAAGGTATGATAAGCCTATTTCACTATTCCGGAGTGTTCGTTGGATTAAACTGGTTATATTTACGCATCAGAGCGCGTATAACCCTCCAGAAAGCGATTTAAAGCTTAAAATCGAACAAGAGTTGATATGTGCAAACGATACACATATTTTTATAAATACCAAGTATGAAATACAATATTTCATTGGTTTGGCATTTGTTTGATGGTTGAAGTGACACAGGTGTCACACTTTGGTTTGCACATCTGTCAGCTGATCCTTAGTTGGAACATGGTGCAGAGAAATCAAACTTTTTTCATAGCAATCCCTCACAAAGTGATGTCTGATGTCGATTTGTTTGGTGGTTGAGTGAGAAACTAGATTTTTATCAACAGTGTTTGATGAGGTGGAAGCAGGGGTTAATGGGCTACTTTGATCAACAACTGTTAAGGTAGCAGTGGTTGAGCTTTGACAGCTGTTTTGAACATCTGCTGCTCTTCCCATTGTGATAGACTTTTGTTGAGGAATGATGATTTCATACCCATAGTCTGGTGATGAATCTTCTGATGGACCTGCACTGTTAGTCTTGACAGCAGTATTTTCAAAAGTAAATTTATCAAGATCAAACAAATCTGCAGGATTTGCTTGGATTTTCATTGAGGAAAGTTCATTAAACTTTACATTCATTGTCTCTTCCACTGTTTTGGTCCTTGTGTTAAACACTTTGTAGGCCTTAGCAGTGGTAGAGTAACCCAGATGATAACCACAATCAATTTTGGCTGCAAACTTAGAAATGGAATCTTTTAAGTTTAAAATGAAGCATGGGCAACCAAAAACTTTGAAATATGAAATCAATGGCTTTATTTTATACAGCAGTTCATAGGTAGTCTTTTGATGCCTGGGGTTGATTAAAACTCTGTTTTGGACATAGCAAGCAGTGTTTACTGCCTCTGCCCAAAAAGTTAATGGCAAACCTGTCACACCCCCAAAATCCACCATGCGGAGTTCCACCGCTGGGAGGCGTGACGTGACCAGGATCGAACCACCAATCATACTGAACAACGTACTTAAGTAAATAAAGACAACCAAAATACGATTGGTGACCAAAAACTAGTTAACCAAGTTTTTAACTTAGACAGCGGAAGCATAAACGTAAAGTCCAAAACATAAGTTCGTAGTTCATAAGTTTAAAGTCCAACACATAGGTTTAATAAGTTCATAATGTTTTAAACATTAACTACTGGACATAACCGTCCGCACACCACAACGACTCCTTCCTCGTGCAAGCTTCAAATGTTTAGCGACCTGTAAGGCATGTAACAACGAGTCAACAACAAAGTTGAGTGAGTTCACGTTTGGTTGTTTAGTTATAGCATTCGTTTCGTAAATCATATGTTCGTTTTGTAAACCATGTATCGCGTTAATCCTTGCTGCCAGTCCAGGCATGCGTGCGATGATTAGTGGGGGCTTCCCATGTGTTTCAAAACCACGCGTATCGACTGCTACGAAAATATAAGAGGTGCCCTAAGTCAATGTCTATCAGCATTGACCCTTTGCCCATAGTCCATTAGTACACGCCCGTCCGACTGGCACGGTGTGAGGTTTGTTAAACCTAATAGCGCTATTAACTAATGACCCGCTCGCCATAGGCCTCGGCGATTAAGTCGATAATTGAGGGACTTAAAGTGATAGAGTTGATGGTCTTATGATCGTGTACGTAGGTTTTACGTACGTGCCCTTCAATCCGAGGACAGTAGTAAGTATGAGTGTACGTAGGTTTTACGTACGTACCCTTCAATCCGAGGACAGTAAAAAGTAGTTTAATAGTAATGATAGTACAAGTAGTTATTCAATCCCATTCCCAGCCCCTGGGAATCCCATGCCTTAGAAAGAGTGTGAACTCACCTCGGTTTGCTCGGTTAGGTTCTCAAATATAGTTAACAGTCAAGGTCCGTCAATCACGTCCTAATAAGGTACGGATAACAATCAGTTTCTCATGCATAACACGTATCCTACGTATGGTTTATTTGCACATTACTTCGTCCACATAACAGGTACACCCTTTAACGATTTATGCCCATATTAACCTCCCATCCATTTGTCACACCCTTGCTTTGCGGAAGCGTGGTAAATTGTGGTGTGACTTCTTAATACCATAGCTTAATCATACCAAAGCTATATGAGTTAAAAACATGCAAGATCATCCATTAAGTTTTGAAAATCAAACACAATACCATTGTTTTAACATACCCTGACAAACATAATCTTGTTCAACAAACATTACAAACGGAAACATAACATAAACATGATTTAAGGACTGTGTCTTGTCCAGGAAAGAGACACATCCCCTAAACCCCGGATGACCTTGGAAACTAGTGCAGCGGAAAACATGCCATACCGTGCCAGATCTCGTTAATTTCCTGAAATACATGTAAGTTGAAAAATCAACAATAATGTTGAGCGAGTTCATGTGCAAGTGAGTAAGTAAAACACTTGTAGTATAAAAGTTGTCGTGGTATGTAGCAGTGTAAGAGGACTTGTGATCACCAATGGTTTGCAAGGCCATTAGCATGTTGTGAAATGCAAGTAGGAAGACACAACCCTAGCCGATTTTTGCGTTGGGCAACCAAGTCACTCCAGGTCCGTTCTGTTGGTCCTCAGAGAGGTCCGTTCTGTTGGGCTAGAGCTGGGCTCGCTACACCCAGATAGATCTACCGCTTAAGTCCCTCGGTGTTCTAACTACCCATTCACATGATCTAAAACCTCCTTACGTTAATCATACCATGTATAAAGTACTTGTAATCAAAGTAACATGTATTTCACCCCCGCAGTTAAGAAAACTGAAAACAGTTAGAGAAAAGGGGGACATGAACTCACAGTCGGTGCGTCTCTACCAAGTGTCTCCAAATCTGAAAGCTGTGCGACGACCTACAAGTGCTAATTCTATTAGACGGACGGCCGTGCCTTAGCTTTATAGTTTATGTTTTTGGGAAATAGTTAGACAACTATTTCGTGTTTACTTTTTGTAAATACTTGGTAGTTATATTCCTTCCCAAGGATGGGGGATACAATACATGTGCGTAAGTTACGTTTTAACAATCGTGTGGTAATGTAATTACCGGTGTAACTTATATATTCATAGTGAAAGCGTTCGCAAAGTTTTGGAATCATTAACGCTTGTAAATATTATTTTTACTCTAAAATAATATTTATGTAATTTCACAAAATAATCAATAACAGTGTTGTGACAAACATATTTATCACGTTGACTTAGTGAAAATCCCACCTCCGAATATTTAGTAAAATATAGTTCTGGCGAAATTTATGTTTCGAAAATATGTCAAAAGTAGTTCTAACACTTGTTGTGTAAATAATTCTAGGTGTTAGGTTTTTAGAAAATTTCGCCAGAGTTTCCTCTGTAACTGGAGGTGGCCACGCTTTCAAGCGTATCATTTTCTTTTAACAAATCGATTCAACAACTTCTTTATTCAATCAAACAATTTCCGACACATCAAACTAGTCGATAAGTATGTAAATCGCATAATCGCATGAACTTGTAGTTTTTCCGCATCTATAATGTAAATCCCATTATATTTTGTAGATCTTTATATAAAGTAACCTTAATCTCGTAAAAACCTCGTGTTTAGAGAAATTCGACTTTACAACTTCTAGTAACAAGTGACAAATCTAGTTCTTTGTCGGATCTTTTCATTTCACAAGTGTTTACACACTTGTGGTTTATAAAATCATGTTTGTTAGTGTAAGATCCATCTTTTTAGAAAACATGATTTCTTTGACGTGTGGTTCTTTGAAAATACCACTTGCAGATACGTAGATCCGCTAGTTTTAAACACCAATGTACAGGTTAAATCACTTTTACACGAATAAAATATTTTTACACAAGTTCATGTCTCGTGTGTGGTAGAGTTTCACCTTTTAACCCTTGTGTTAACTAAAAACGAGCTTATGTGAAGACCCATGATCTTACAAAGTCGGGTTAAACGATGATCCGAGCTACCACATCATAGATCGGGTCTCAAAAATCACAAATTCCAAATACTACAACTTTTACACATGTTACAAGCTATTAACCACCATTTTTAGAGTTTTTACTAGACTTTAATGCTTCAAAATGTATGTTATCGATATTTAACCGACACGAATCCTTTTAACCACCTTAGATAAGTGTAAAAACGAGTTTTAAATGTTATACCTCTAGCTCGGGGCTAGGGAAGAATCTTGATGAAAAACGTGTGAATAAAAGCTAACGGAAGTGGTCCTTCGCGTTCCGTGTGCACCAAGACTCCTAATATGCAACCTTTGATGTGTGTATGATGATGGAATGGCTTGCTTGAACTCGAAAATGGATGGATGTAAGGGAGGGGGTTCGGCCGAGAGTGAAGGGAGAGCAAGAGAGAGTTTTGGTGAGTGGTGATTAGTGATAATGAACATGAGTGTAATACCAAGATCTTATAGGCAAATAAAGAGGTGATTAACCATTGGTTTTTATGTTAGCTAGATATTAGACCAAAGGGATTTAAATAATCAAAATTTGTACCATGGTGTCCCCCATAGTTTGGGGCCGGTTATGAGAGGGGGGG
Organism: Helianthus tuberosus; assembly: GCA_030545235.1. Classification (NCBI taxonomy): domain Eukaryota; kingdom Viridiplantae; phylum Streptophyta; class Magnoliopsida; order Asterales; family Asteraceae; genus Helianthus; species Helianthus tuberosus. The sequence goes on along the minus strand of JARYGA010028184.1, from coordinate 14,595 downwards.
GGGGGGTTAGTTCGATCACAACTAGATTAGTTAGGATGGAGTTTAGGTTAAATAGGTTAGTTAAGTATTAAACTCCGTTAGTAATATATAGCGTGTTATGTCGGGTGTTAGGGTAATCAGGGACCCTAACTGGCTCAGAAAAATATAATTAGTGAAAATAGTAATATTTTCATGTTCCGGGCAAAGTCCGGTTGTTCAGTTGGATAGTAATCCGTTAAAGCGTTACAAAAGCTTTAAAGTGTCGTTATTGTTATTTTTAGTGACACATCTTGTTCCCGACACTTTGGAAAGTGTCTAGTAATATTTTTCACATGTTCTGGCACTTTACTAGTCAGCTAGAAGCTGGCTTATTTATTAAAGTGCTGTGTTTTGTACTTAAAGTATGTTTTTGGCACATCCAATCAGTGTATCTTATCCCTAGAGACGCAGTTCCACAACCCTTATAACCCTACACTCACTACCAGTGTAGTCAGATATTTGAGGCTCTTAACAGGCCTTAGAGGCAGTGTCTGCCTGATGCTGGTTATATCAGCATGTTCACCGTGTATCCGTTTAGTGCTACTGTGCTTTTTGTGCATCATGTTTGTCACCAAGGTTCAGCATGAAAATAATGTAGTGACAGCAAATAAAGTATGATGCAAGTAAGTGCATGTATCAGTATGCAGGTAGCAGTTTATCAGCAATTTCAGTTAAGCACAGTAATTTAGCAGTAATTAATCATTAATTAAGTCGTACGGATACCTGGTTTAGTGCGGGTTGTCACATTCTCCCCCCGTTAAATAAATTTCGTCCCGAAATTTAAGTTCTGCTTGTAGATGCAGAGTTCTTAGGAAAAAGGTGGGGGTATTTCTCTTTCATCCGGTCCTCACGTTCCCAGGTGAATTCAGGACCATGTCTGGCATTCCAACGAACTTTGACGAGTTTGACACTGCTCCGGCGGGTCTTGTTAACTTTCCAATCCGTGACCTCAACAGGTTCCTCAACAAAGTGGAGCGTGTCGTCAATATGAATCTCGTCGATGGGAATGGCAACGTCGACTTGAGTTGGACTTTTCTTTAGATTGGATACATGAAATGTATCGTGAACGCCATTCAGTTCAGCAGGTAGGTCCAACTTGTATGCTACTGTTCCAATTCTTTCCAGAATTCTGAAAGGACCAATGTAGCGCGGATTTAACTTCCCACGCTTTCCAAAGCGTGCCACCCCCTTCCAGGGTGAAACTTTCAATAACACCATTTCTCCAACTTGGAAATCCACATGCTTCCGGTTTGGATCCGCATAGGCCTTTTGTCTGTGGCGAGCTGCTTCGATGCGTTTAAGTATTTGCGCAATCTTGTCTGTCGTCTCTTGGACGATCTCGGGGCCAGCAAGCTGCCTATCACCTGCGTCAGACCAACATAGGGGTGATCGGCACTTGCGTCCGTATAGGGCTTCAAATGGCGCGACACCAATACTGGTGTGGTAGCTGTTGTTGTATGAAAATTCTACCAAAGGTAAATGTTTATCTCAGCTACCGCCCAAATCCATAACACATGCCCTTAGCATGTCTTCCAAAGTTTGTATCGTTCGCTCGCTCTGGCCGTCAGTTTGCGGATGGAACGCAGTGCTCAGATTCAACTGTGAGCCAAAGGCTTCTTGGAAGGATTGCCATATCCTTGACACAAACCTTCTGTCTCTATCAGAGATGATTGAGAGAGGTACTCCATGGCGTGCGACAATCTCTCTCATGTATATTTCCGCAAGTTTACTAGTACTGTCTTTCTCTCTGATTGGCAGAAAGTGTGCGGACTTTGTTAGGCGGTCAACTATCACCCAAATCATGTCATGGCCTCTTGGCGTTCTTGGCAATTTCGTAATAAAATCCATGGAGATTTGTTCCCATTTCCACTTGGGAATCTCAGGTTGTTGCAGTAGCCCTGAAGGCTTCTGGTATTCCGCTTTAACCTTAGCGCACGTTAAACATTTGCTCACGTAAACAGCAACATCGCCTTTCATCCTAGGCCACCAATAATATTCCTTGAGATCCTGGTACATCTTATCCGATCCAGGGTGGATAGAGTACCGTGACTTGTGCGCTTCGTCGAAAATAACTTCCCTTAATCCACCAAACAGAGGAAACCAAATCCTTTTCTCAAGACATAATGTTCCTTCCTCGTTTGGTACCAAAAGCTTTTCCATTCCACGGAGATATTCTTCCTCAAGGTTTCCCTCCTTGAGAGTTTCCTTTTGTGCAGCACGAATGCGCAAGGAAAGGTCGGTTCGTATGATCATTTCCAAAGCCCTGACCCTTATGGGCTTAATTCTCTCTTTACGACTTAGGGCATCGGCGACTACATTCGCCTTCCCTGGATGATACTTTATCTCGCAGTCGTAGTCGTTTAGCAACTCAACCCATCGTCTTTGCCTCATATTTAACTCCTTCTGGTTAAATATATGCTGTAGGCTCTTATGATCTGTGAAGATTGTGCACTTCGTACCATATAGGTAGTGTCTCCAGATCTTTAGTGCAAAAACCACTGCGCCAAGCTCTAAATCGTGTGTGGTATAGTTCTTTTCGTGCACTTTCAGTTGACGCGATGCATAAGCAATAACCTTCTGGCGTTGCATCATCACGCAACCCAATCCTTGTCGCGATGCGTCGCAGTATACCACAAAATCGTCAGTACCTTCCGGTAGAGCTAAGATTGGCGCGTTACAAAGCTTATCCTTCAGTATCTGGAATGCTTCTTCCTGTTTGATTCCCCAATCAAACGTCCTTTCCTTCTGCGTGAGGAGTGTCAATGGTTGAGCGATCTTTGAAAAATCCTCGATGAACCTCCGATAGTAGCCAGCCAAACCCAAGAATTGCCGAATCTCGGTTGGCGTCTTTGGCGTTTCCCAATCCTTGATCGCCTCGATCTTGGCTGGATCTACGTGGATTCCATCTCCATTTACCACGTGCCCAAGGAATTGGACTTCGCGTAGCCAAAACTCGCACTTAGAGAATTTGGCGTACAGTTGTTCCTTCTTTAGCAGCTCCAATATGGTTCTAAGATGTTGCTCGTGTTCAGCCTTCGTCTTTGAATAAATCAAAATGTCGTCGATGAATACAATCACGAACTTATCCAAATACGGCTTGCAAACTCTATTCATTAGATCCATGAATACTGCAGGTGCGTTTGTCAAACCAAACGGCATAACAAGGAACTCGTAGTGTCCATAACGAGTTCGGAAGGCTGTTTTCGGGATACTTTCCTCTTGAATCCTTAACTGATGATATCCATATCGAAGATCGATCTTAGAGTAAAAGCTAGAGCCTTGCAGTTGATCAAACAGATCGTCGATTCTTGGCAGAGGGTACCTATTCTTGACCGTTAGCTTGTTCAATTCTCGGTAGTCGATACACATGCGGAAGCTACCATCCTTTTTCTTGACAAACAGGACCGGAGCTCCCCAAGGCGAGAAGCTTGGTCGGATAAAACCCTTGTCTAACAACTCTTGAAGTTGTGTCGACAATTCCTGCATCTCAGACGGAGCAAGTCTGTAAGGTGCCTTAGCTACAGGCGCGGCGCCTGGAACTAAGTCAATGTGGAACTCTACTTGCCTCTGAGGCGGCAGTCCAGGTAAGTCTTCTGGGAAGACTTCTGGGTATTCCCTCACGACAGGGATGTCTTCGATTCTTGGCTCAGCAGCCTTCTTATCCACAATGTGTGCCAGGAAGGCAACACATCCTTTCTGTAAACACTTCCTTGCTTTCAAGCAGCTGATAATCCTTAGTGGTGTGTCACGCTTCTCTCCATGAACCACAATTGTCTCACCATCATCGGTTGGGATACGAACAACTTTCTCGTGACACACTATCTCAGCCTTGTTGCTTGATAACCAATCCATTCCTACCACCACGTCGAAGCTTCCCAATTGGACTGGTAGTAGATCCAAAGTAAACTCACGTTCTCCCAATTCGATCACACAGCCTCTGATTACTTCGTTGGCTTCAACTAACTTTCCATTAGCTAATTCGATCGAGTAGGGAATATCTAACTTATTGGCGGCTATCCCAAGCATATTCTTAAATTCTAACGATACGAAGCTATAATCGGCACCAGTATCAAATAAAACGGATGCATAGCGTTGATTGATAGGGAACGTACCGGTAACAACATTGGGATCCTGGCGCGCTTCCCTAGCTTCGAGTTGGAACACTCTACCACGGGCTTGGTTCAATGTTGGGCAGTTCTTCTTAAAATGCCCGATTTCCCCGCAGTTATAGCATCCGAGTCTCTGCCCGTTTCCACCCCCGTTTCCAGCTGGGGTGTTGTTCTGGTTGACATTGCCTGCCTGATTCACATTGTTGCCTCGATTTCTGTTTCCTCCAAAATTTCCTTGTGGGCGATTCCCATTTCCACCACGATCATCATTCCTATTTCCATATCCTCCCTGGCCTCCCCGACCGGCAGGGGCCCAACAAGTGTCCTTCGAGTGACCACGTTTCCCACATACTTCACATACTTTTTGCCCACATTGACCAGAATGGTGACGCTGGCAGGCATTACACTTGGGCTGGGAGCCCATATATCCCCTTCCTTTCCTTCCACTGCCAGCTGTACCCTGAGCTGGCGTGTTTGGTGCTCCTCTCTTACCGTCACCGCTAATGCCTTGCTTGAAGTTCGAGAACTTTCTTTTGTTACCTCCTGATGACTCAACATGAGTCTCTTTCTCCTTTGTCTTGACATCACCAAACTTGTTCAGACGAATGGCCTCTTCTGTGAGAGCCACGCTTAAATCAATCGCCTCGGTAATTGTCGCAGGCTTTGAAGAGGTCACCATACTTATGATTTGGGGAGCCAAACCCCAAATGAAGCGCTCGATTCGCTTGTATTCAGGTGTAACCATGTAAGGAACCACTTGAGATAAGTCGTGGAATCTTTGGACGTATTCTGCAACCTTTGGTCCATCCATCTTTAAATGCCAAAATTCAGTCTCCAACTTCTGAATTTCCGCGTGAGAACAGTACTTTCTGCGCATAAGTTCTTTCAATTCGGCCCAAGTCAGCGCGTAGGCGGCAACTTCGCCCAGAGTCTGTACTTGCAGATTCCACCAAGAGAGGGCTCCATCCAAGAATAGCCCTGAAATGTATGTGACTTGCTAATCCTCTGCGCATTTGCTCATGCGTAAAACAGAATCGGTTTTCTCAGCCCAGCGGGTAAAGGCAACTGCACCTCCTGTGCCATCGAAGTTGACCGGTTTGCAGTCTAAAAACTGCTTGTAGGTGCATCCTGCACGTATGTTAAAACATGTGATTGGCATTAGCATCATCGCTAAAATCCCCAACTAGTTCATGGTAGGTCCAAATGGCTTGGTATTATCGTGAGGTGGATTGTTGTTGCCCTGGTTAACACTTCCGCTCGCTCCTGGCTGAGATGCTGCGTACTGTGCTATGGCAGCTGCAATGACTTGTTGTAGCTCTGCCTCATTAGTAGGCATTGGCGTTGGGCGTTTCGGCGGCATCTTCTAAAAGATGTGTTCACATTGGTCAGGCCATAGTAAAAATCCCATGTTATAGTACGTACGTTTTACTATAATAGTAATAGTAATAACACATAATATCTCATGTCATCAATACATCACATATATCAATCATCCACATCTCATACCATAACAATGCAAATAAGTAATCAAGCGAAACAGATATGATGAGAATACTGCGATTGTCATACATCAAGACCACAGAGTAAGTGTATCAGTACATCATAGTGTCATACAATCATCCATCAACTAGGGGCTACATCACCCTCGTCCAAAAATCATAACAAATCAGTGCCAAATACAACATCAAGTACATGTCAACAAAAGTCAAAGTCATAAAGTGGTCTCCAAAATGCTGTGCAATCCAACAATCGCCGTCTTCTCATCCTCGTCTACCTAATCAGTAACTGGTGAGCTCTATGCAGATGGTGGTGGAGGAGGGGGAAAGTGGGTGTAAAACAAATGGCGTAGCTAGAGCCAGTCCTCCTCCTGGGCTCGCTGAGTACGAATAATAGAGGCAACCTGCTGCTCTAATGTAAAGAGACGGGCAGCAATATCTGGAGGTAATGGTCGAAACGGCTGTAGAGGGGAGGGTGCCTGACCATGGCACTGACATGGTAACAACCGAGCTCTCTCGAGCTCCTGGATACGCTGTGTGTGGGACTCGTGCTGTGCGACAAAGGACATCAAGACGTCCTCGATAGTGTATCCCCTGTGAAAAGCATGGTAGGGGTCAGTAGGTGGCATGCCAGAGTCAGGTGCCCAAAGAAGTGGCTCGCTAGTGGGGTCGAAAGGTGCCACGCGAAATGGAGCAACAGCGGGTGGAACGGATGACGCCTGAGGCATGAAAGGGATAGGCATCGGTACATGCCCATCAGGGTGGGCTGAAGAACCGTCTCCAGGCCCTGCTGGAGGTACAAACATAGGAACCTGAAATGAAAAGTCAATATGTGGTGCAACAGGAATCTGTGGAGGAAAAGGTGGAACATCCTCATCAGCCGGTATCCAACCGTGCTGTGCAGACTCGTCAGGTGGATCCATACGTGCCGCGAACAGTGCATGCTCGGGCTCTAGTGGAACGGGATCAAGTAAGGGAGCAACAACAGGGTGAACGGGTGCAAGGTGCTCTATAGGATGGTCAGCAGGTATATCACCAACGGGTAAAGGAACAACGGGATCAACAGCAACATGATCGCCCTCAATCACAGGAACATCTACAGGGAGATCAGCAACAACAGGCTCAAAAGGGATATCAGCATGTACTGGGTCATGCTCGGGTATAGGGTCTAGAGCGGCTGCCTGCTCAAGAGCAACGGCAGGCTCGAAGTCATCAAAAGCCATCTCAAACTCAAAATCTGGATCAATAGGATCCACTGGGTCAACAGGGTCTACTGGATCCTCCATAAACTGATCCATGGGAACAAACTCTATGTCACGATCTGGGTCGAACCCTGGGGGAAACATAGGATCGGAATCCTCCACATCATCGTGGTCGAAAGTGAAACTGGGGATAGGGGCGACAGAAGATGCCTGATCAGAATCTGATCCGTGAGAGAAGTGATGCGCACTCTGGGTGTGTGAGGGTACAGAGGCCACAGACTCAAAGGAGTCTGCGACTGGGGAATGAGCCGGTGACTCCGCGGCGGGAGCGTCTGCGATCAACAAGGGATCGGCGGCAGGAAGGGCCTCGCCCTGAGCATCCTCCTCGAAAGGCTCCTCATCAAACATATCGACATCATCCTCCTCATCGTCGATGGGTAAATCGTAAGCTGGGTATGCAGCCAGCGGTATAGGAGCAGGGATCAATGCCAGTGGTAGATCCCCGGAGATAGGACCATCTGCGAGCTCGCCAGCACCGTCAGGTAGTGCAAAGGGCTGGAAATTGTCCTCATCTGTGCTGGTGAAGTCGGACGTATAAACCTCGTGCTCCGATGACTCAATGTCGTCTGAAACGATAGGCCTCGGGCCTGTGGTGCCTGAACCACCAGTGTCTGCAGAATCCATGTGTCTGTAACATATACACAAACATGCACAAATAGTCAATCATAAATCAAGTAATCACATAAGTCACCACGTAAGGTATCACGTAATTCTCCTAGTCTTACTAGCCAATATCATCCAGTCTACAAGACTGCTCTATCCTCCACCTTGACCACTTAGGTCGCTCCTCAGTCGTCATGACTGAGCCTACTCTTCCTAGCCTTGCTAGCCCACTACCTCGGTCACCTAGACCGAGCCTCGATCCTCCAGATCGATCCTATAACAAACCAACGTGCTCAACTACTTCGATCACCTCGATCCTCCAGATCGATCCTCAGCCCTCCAAGCTGAGCCTATAAATAATAAAATGTGCTCAACATTTGTTTGTAAAAAGTTTTGGATCTGGACTTAAGTGGTATGCAGAAAAATGTTTTCGTGAGAGCCCTAGTGATCATAGTCTAGACTCGAGAAAGAATCCTAGTTCGCTATGATCAGAGCTCTGATACCAAGCTGTCACACCCTTGCTTTGCGGAAGCGTGGTAAATTGTGGTGTGACTTCTTAATACCATAGCTTAATCATACCAAAGCTATATGAGTTAAAAACATGCAAGATCATCCATTAAGTTTTGAAAATCAAACACAATACCATTGTTTAACATACCCTGACAAACATAATCTTGTTCAACAAACATTACAAACTGAAACATAACATAAACATGATTTAAGGACTGTGTCTTGTCCAGGAAAGAGACACATCCCCTAAACCCCGGATGACCTTGGAAACTAGTGCAGCGGAAAACATGCCATACCGTGCCAGATCTCGTTAATTTCCTGAAATACATGTAAGTTGAAAAATCAACAATAATGTTGAGCGAGTTCATGTGCAAGTGAGTAAGTAAAACACTTGTAGTATAAAAGTTGTCGTGGTATGTAGCAGTGTAAGAGGACTTGTGATCACCAATGGTTTGCAAGGCCATTAGCATGTTGTGAAATGCAAGTAGGAAGACACAACCCTAGCCGATTTTTGCGTTGGGCAACCAAGTCACTCCAGGTCCGTTCTGTTGGTCCTCAGAGAGGTCCGTTCTGTTGGGCCTAGAGCTGGGCTCGCTACACCCAGATAGATCTACCGCTTAAGTCCCTCGGTGTTCTAACTACCCATTCACATGATCTAAAACCTCCTTACGTTAATCATACCATGTATAAAGTACTTGTAATCAAAGTAACATGTATTTCACCCCCGCAGTTAAGAAAACTGAAAACAGTTAGAGAAAAGGGGGACATGAACTCACAGTCGGTGCGTCTCTACCAAGTGTCTCCAAATCTGAAAGCTGTGTGACGACCTACAAGTGCTAATTCTATTAGACGGACGACCGTGCCTTAGCTTTATAGTTTATGTTTTTGGGAAATAGTTAGACAACTATTTCGTGTTTACTTTTTGTAAATACTTGGTAGTTATATTCCTTCCCAAGGATGGGGGATACAATACATGTGCGTAAGTTACGTTTTAACAATCGTGTGGTAATGTAATTACCGGTGTAACTTATATATTCATAGTGAAAGCGTTCGCAAAGTTTTGGAATCATTAACGCTTGTAAATATTATTTTTACTCTAAAATAATATTTATGTAATTTCACAAAATAATCAATAACAGTGTTGTGACAAACATATTTATCACGTTGACTTAGTGAAAATCCCACCTCCGAATATTTAGTAAAATATAGTTCTGGCGAAATTTATGTTTCGAAAATATGTCAAAAGTAGTTCTAACACTTGTTGTGTAAATAATTCTAGGTGTTAGGTTTTTAGAAAATTTCGCCAGAGTTTCCTCTGTAACTGGAGGTGGCCACGCTTTCAAGCGTATCATTTTCTTTTAACAAATAGATTCAACAACTTCTTTATTCAATCAAACAATTTCCGACACATCAAACTAGTCGATAAGTATGTAAATCGCATAATCGCATGAACTTGTAGTTTTTCCGCATCTATAATGTAAATCCCATTATATTTTGTAGATCTTTATATAAAGTAACCTTAATCTCGTAAAAACCTCGTGTTTAGAGAAATTCGACTTTACAACTTCTAGTAACAAGTGACAAATCTAGTTCTTTGTCGGATCTTTTCATTTCACAAGTGTTTACACACTTGTGGTTTATAAAATCATGTTTGTTAGTGTAAGATCCATCTTTTTAGAAAACATGATTTCTTTGACGTGTGGTTCTTTGAAAATACCACTTGCAGATACGTAGATCCGCTAGTTTTAAACACCAATGTACAGGTTAAATCACTTTTACACGAATAAAATATTTTTACACAAGTTCATGTCTCGTGTGTGGTAGAGTTTCACCTTTTAACCCTTGTGTTAACTAAAAACGAGCTTATGTGAAGACCCATGATCTTACAAAGTCGGGTTAAACGATGATCCGAGCTACCACATCATAGATCGGGTCTCAAAAATCACAAATTCCAAATACTACAACTTTTACACATGTTACAAGCTATTAACCACCATTTTTAGAGTTTTTACTAGACTTTAATGCTTCAAAATGTATGTTATCGATATTTAACCGACACGAATCCTTTTAACCACCTTAGATAAGTGTAAAAATGAGTTTTAAATGTTATACCTCTAGCTCGGGGCTAGGGAAGAATCTTGATGAAAAACGTGTGGATAAAAGCTAACGGAAGTGGTCCTTCGCGTTCCGTGTGCACCAAGACTCCTAATATGCAACCTTTGATGTGTGTATGATGATGGAATGGCTTGCTTGAACTCGAAAATGGATGGATGTAAGGGAGGGGGTTCGGCCGAGAGTGAAGGGAGAGCAAGAGAGAGTTTTGGTGAGTGGTGATTAGTGATAATGAACATGAGTGTAATACCAAGATCTTATAGGCAAATAAAGAGGTGATTAACCATTGGTTTTTATGTTAGCTAGATATTAGACCAAAGGAATTTAAATAATCAAAATTTGTACCATGGTGTCCCCCATAGTTTGGGGCCGGTTATGAGAGGGGGGGGGGGGGTTAGTTCGATCACAACTAGATTAGTTAGGATGGAGTTTAGGTTAAATAGGTTAGTTAAGTATTAAACTCCGTTAGTAATATATAGCGTGTTATGACGGGTGTTAGGGTAATCAGGGACCCTAACTGGCTCAGAAAAATATAATTAGTGAAAATAGTAATATTTTCATGTTCCGGGCAAAGTCCGGTTGTTCAGTTGGATAGTAATCCGTTAAAGCGTTACAAAAGCTTTAAAGTGTCGTTATTGTTATTTTTAGTGACACATCTTGTTCCCGACACTTTGGAAAGTGTCTAGTAATATTTTTCTCATGTTCTGGCACTTTACTAGTCAGCTAGAAGCTGGCTTATTTATTAAAGTGCTGTGTTTTGTACTTAAAGTATGTTTTTGGCACATCCAATCAGTGTATCTTATCCCTAGAGACGCAGTTCCACAACCCTTATAACCCTACACTCACTACCAGTGTAGTCAGATATTTGAGGCTCTTAACAGGCCTTAGAGGCAGTGTCTGCCTGATGCTGGTTATATCAGCATGTTCACCGTGTATCCGTTTAGTGCTACTGTGCTTTTTGTGCATCATGTTTGTCACCAAGGTTCAGCATGTAAATATTGTAGTGACAGCAAATAAAGTATGATGCAAGTAAGTGCATGTATCAGTATGCAGGTAGCAGTTTATCAGCAATTTCAGTTAAGCACAGTAATTTAGCAGTAATTAATCATTAATTAAGTCGTACGGATACCTGGTTTAGTGCGGGTTGTCACACCATTCCCCACTCTTAAACAAACATACTATATTGCACGTAACACACATAACATGTTAGATCATTCACCGATAGCATATTCGACATGTAGACACGCAAGTCACAACTTACGTCAATTCAGCATTAATATACAAAACCGGCTGTTTTCGGACATTTAAATAAAATAGTTACATTATTCCAAAAATTCCCAAATTTTTACAGGATTCCTTAAACGTTCCATATTTTATTGTGTAAAACTATCGGGGTCCGGTTCACTACCAATATTTTATAAAAATTCGTATACCGAACTATGATCAGATTTGTCACATTCTGATCACAGTTTACGGAATAATTCGTCTAAAATTCCTCGTAAGTCCGTTGGTCAAAATTCCAGTTGTGGGGTCACAAATACATCAGTAACCATCTTTGATAAAAGTTTCAGGGGCTGGTTCGGTTCAGGTTTTAAGTTGTGATCGAAAACGCACAGCCCAATTTTCTGCAGTAAAAATCAGCCTTAGCTGCTGTCACGAAAACATATTTTTAAAATAGTATCCGACCTCAGAAAAATACGATTCCAGCGCCATTTTCTTTGTTTTTCGAAAAGACACGATTTAGGCTTTTGAAATTCCGTTTTTCGAGTTTTTAAAGTCCGTTTACAGCCTGTTGAAGACGGCTGGAAAAGTACATCAGCATGTTAATTCACGGTTTAAACATCACTAAATCGCATTAACGAGTGTCCGAACAATGGATTTAACAAGAAAACAACTTTTAAACATCAAGTATGATTTAACCAACCCTCAAACCAACAAGATTCCGCTTCATGATTTAGACATAAGTAAACTTTTATGTAGCTTATAAGTTCATAACTCATGTTTCCTATTTTTCTAGTGTTCTTGTAATCTAGTAATTTAAACAACAATACACCATGCTATATGCCATAAATTTCGAACAAGATGAGATCAAATGTAAGGAAACTTACTACTAGCCTCTAGCTAGGGAAGTATCTAATGAAGAAATGTGAAGAAAAGATGGAGAATCAAGCTAGAACAAGCTCCTTTGAAGTCCCCTTAAGTTGCAACCTCCATAGATCCTTTGAAGCTTGAATGGAAGGTATAAAATGAAGGAGATGATGATGTTTGAAGGTGGTGATGGTGCTTTCGGTTTTGGGCAGCCGATCAAGAGGGAGAGAGAGTGAAGATGGAGTGTGAAATCTAGTGAAGTATGGCATGTAAATCTCAAGACTTACTTATAAAGATCACACATTTTATGTTTACTTACACAAGCAAGTGATCTAATAAACAATTCAATTAAAATCTTACACAAGATTAGGAGGTATGGTGGGGAAAATTTGGTGGGTCCATCAAGAGCCAAGAATTCGGTTGGGGGGGGGGGGGGGGTCTAATTGCAAAATGTGTAGCTAAAATGCAAAGGATAGTAAGATTGTAAGTATGAACTTTTATGTGTAGTAAATTGAATTTAAGTGGGTGTTATGGCATACGGGGATCATGACTAGCCATAAATAATAAAATAACGTGTTTGACAAATATTTGGTGTCCCGGGTAGTGTCCGGTTGTTCGGTCGGATACTGTTCCGTTAAAGTGTTTAATTGTACCGTAAAGTGTCTTATTTATATATTTTTGTAACGAAATAAATTCCTAACACATAGGAAAATATACCGGACCATTTAGTGACTTTTCTGTATACTACCAGTATGTTAACATGCTCAGGTAAGTATAGTTCAGTAATCAGAGAGCAGTTAAATATTTCAACACAGTCACCAAGCACTTAAATTATTATTAAATAAATTGTACGGAATACATGTAAATTGAGGGTTGTCACATTCTCCCCCTGTTAAGAGAATTTCGTCCCGAAATTTAGCGCGTGGTTACTGAGGAAGCTAGTTAAGTTGCGTTGTTTTCCTGATTTTCCTGGGGTGTCACAAAACCCGAATCAGCAAGCATGGTTCTGGCAGCCTCAATCAAAGTTCTGTTCTTTCTTTCAACAACCCCATTTTGTTCTGGTGTTCTTGGAATGTTCTATTGCCTCACAATTCCTTTTGACACACAGAAATCATCCAACTCCTTGTTCCTGAACTCTGTGCCATTGTCACTTCTGAAGATTTTTACTGGAAGGTCAAACTGCTTTTCAACCTGTTTCACAAAGTCTTGCAGAATGCCTGCAGTCTCATCTTTTGAGTGTAAAAAATAAGTCCATGTAAACCTAGAAAAGTCATCAACAATAACCAAGCAATACCTCTTTTTCTTAAGACTCATGACTTTAACTGGGCCAAACAAATCCATATGAAGCATTTGCAAACATTTGGTTGTTTTGGACTCATCATTGGATTTGTAAGAGCTTTTATGTTGTTTTCCTTTTAGGCAGGAAACACAATGCTCAGGACAGGTGAACAGTTTTTGAGGTAAACCTCTTACTAACCCCTGTTTTGAAGTGGCAGTGATTGTCTTGAGATTTGTGTGCCCCAATCTTCTGTGCCATAGTTCTGTCTCTTTGTTTGATGCAGCTGAGAACAGACAGGCATCAGTTCTGGGGCTCTCTTTTGACATATCCACCACATAAACATTGCCACTTCTTTGAGCAACAAGTTTGGTTTTTCCAGTTTTCATTATTGCTTCAATCTTCTCAACCATTTCTGGTCCAACAATCCTACAACACTCCTTTGTGAAGAATGACCCATACCCCTTGTCACTCATTTGTGAAACACTCAGGAGGTTGAATTTTAGATTGTCTATCAGATTGACATTTTCAAATTTTACATAACCAGACTGTACTGTACCAGACCCCAGAACTTTCCCTTTACTATTATTACCAAAGGATATATCACCCCCTCCATGGATTTTGAAATCTTTGAGAAGGGCTTTACATCATGTCATGTGCCTGGAGCCTCCACTATCTACATACCAAAGGCTATCTAAGCATGCAGAAGCTCCCTGCACATGAAGTAAAAGGATTAGTTCATTAGGGTCTCCAAAGCCAATAAGGCTTTGGATGGGGTCTCAACAGTGTCTGGGATGAGTTCAGATGCATGGGCAGGGGTTAGGTCAGGGGTTTGGACAGTTTTAGGACTGTTTTTCTCTAACCACTGTTGGGGTTCTTGACCAATCACCTGCTGGTAACCAAAAGGATGCCTGTTCACTCTTGGTTTAGAGGGCCTTTTGTAGGTCTCATAAACGTGTGGAATCCTTTGGTAGGATGATTGTCCCTTGCCCCTTCTGTATTGATTTACAGGGGGTGCATCAGTCACTTGAACATCTCTTTGGACAGATGTTTGGTTCAGCTGTTTTGTAACAGCTGTTTGGACTGGCTGGCACAAACAGTGGTTGATTCTTGGTGAATTT
>JARYGA010028183.1:0-81104 GCA_030545235.1 Helianthus tuberosus | reverse complement strand
CTAAAATTTAATATTTTATTTGATTTTAAATAAAATTAGGGTTATATGTTCCACTAGTAGATACTTGAAGGATTAGCTTATGTGAATTATAGGGTATGATATGGTTATTGGTTTAAATGATAACCCCAATGTCATTTCATATGAATTTTGAGTTAAACAACACTTTTACACATTGTATTAAAAATACAATGCTGATTTTCTGTAGAAAAGTGCTGAATTTGTTACTTATAGTGCTTTCGGACAGTTTTTGGTGTTTGTTGGACTTCGGGAAAGCGTTAAACTAAACCCTGGCAAACCTACTTAGGATTTAATGTATAGTTGATGTTGGACTCTCGTCGAAGTCCTAAATATATCATTAAGTTGAGTTCTGCGCTTCCTGCATTTCTATCTGTACTAATAGTCTACTTGGTAAATGTACTAGTTGTTTCGATGCATTGTTTAAACTGTTTCAGATGTAACCAATAAAAATGAATATTGTGCACAATAAACATGTATTTCATGAGTATTCTAGGTGTATGTCATGTAATCATCCAGTTCAGACATTCAACACAGATAAATGTATAACTTAAATGATTGCTTTATTAGTATGAAAGTTACCAGAAAGTGCCAGTTGTCACACTTGCCACGTGTTGGACACGTGGCCCAAAAGGTGTCCGGCAAGTCAACATTCCTACGCGCCCCGCGACCGACACCCCTTTCCCTGTCGCGGCCCGTGAGAAGCTAAAATTTAATATTTTATTTGATTTTTACTAAAATTAGGGTTATATGTTCCGCTAGTAGATACTTGAAGGATTAGCTTATGTAAATTATAGGGTATGATATGGTTATTGGTTTAAATGATAACCCCATTGTCTTTTCATATGAATTTTGAGTTAAGCAACACTTTTACACATTGTATTAAAAATACAATGCTGATTTTCTGTAGAAAATGTTGAATTTGTTACTTATAGTGCTTTTCGGACAGTTTTTGGTGTTTGTTGGACTTCGGGAAAGCGTTAAACTAAACCCTGGCAAACCTACTTAGGATTTAATGTATAGTTGATATTGGACTCTCGTCTAAGCCCTAAATATGTCATTAAGTTGAGTTATGCGCTTCCTGCGTTTCTATCTGTACTAATAGTCTACTTGGTAAATGTACTAGTTGTTTCGATGCATTGTTTAAGCTGTTTCAGATGTAACCAATAAAAATGAATATTGTGCACAATAAACATGTATTTCATGAGTATTCTAGGTGTATGTCATGTAATCATGCAGTTCAGACATTCAACACAGATAAATGTATAACTTAAATGATTGCTTTATTAGTATGAAAGTTACCAGAAAGTGCCAGTTGTCACACTTGCCACGTGTCGGACACGTGGCCCAAAAGGTGTCCGGCAAGTCAACATTACGACGCGCCCCGCGACCGACACCACTTTCCCTGTCGCGGCCCGCGAGAAGCTAAAATTTAATATTTTATTTGATTTTTAATAAAATTAGGGTTATATGTTCCGCTAGTAGATACTTGAAGGATTAGATTATGTAAATTATAGGGTATGATATGGTTATTGGTTTAAATGATAACCCCAATGTCTTTTCATATGAATTTTGAGTTAAACAACACTTTTACACATTGTATTAAAAATCAATGCTGATTTTCTGTAGAAAAGTGCTGAATTTGTTACTTATAGTGCTTTTCGGATAGTTTTTGGTGTTTGTTGGACTTCGGGAAAGCGTTAAATTAAACCCTGGAAAACCTACTTAGGATTTAATGTATAGTTGATGTTGGACTCTCGTCTAAGTCCTAAATATGTCATTAAGTTGAGTTCTGCGCTTCCTGCGTTTCTATCTGTACTAATACTCTACTTGGTAAATGTACTAGTTGTTTCGATGCATTGTTTAAACTGTTTCAGATGTAACCAATAAAAATGAATATTGTGCACAATAAACATGTATTTCATGAGTATTCTAGGTGTATGTCATGTAATCATGCAGTTCAGACATTCAACACAGATAAATGTATAACTTAAATGATTGCTTTATTAGTATGAAAGTTACCAGAAAGTGCCAGTTGTCACACTTGCCACGTGTCGGACACATGGCCCAAAAGGTGTCCGACAATTCAACATTTCGACGTGCCCCGCGACCGACACCCCTTTCCCTGTCGCGGCCCGCGAGAAGCTAAAATTTAATATTTTATTTGATTTTTAATAAAATTAGGGTTATATGTTCCGCTAGTAGATACTTGAAGGATTAGCTTATGTAAATTATAGGGTATGATATGGTTATTGGTTTAAATGATAACCCCAATGTCTTTTCATATGAATTTTGAGTTAAACAACACCTTTACACATTGTATTAAAAATCAATGCTGTTTTTCTGTAGAAAAGTGCTGAATTTGTTACTTATAGTGCTTTTCGGACAGTTTTTGGTGTTTGTTGGACTTCGGGAAAGCGTTAAACTAAACCCTGGGAAACCTACTTAGGATTTAATGTATAGTTGATGTTGGACTCTCGTCTAAGTCCTAAATATGTCATTAAGTTGAGTTCTGCGCTTCCTGTGTTTCTATCTGTGCTAATAGTCTACTTGGTAAATGTACTAGTTGTTTCGATGCATTGTTTAAACTGTTTCAGATGTAACCAATAAAAATGATATTGTGCACAATAAACATGTATTTCATGAGTATTCTAGGTGCATGTCATGTAATCATGCAGTTCAGACATTCAACACAGATAAATGTATAACTTAAATGATTGCTTTATTAGTATGAAAGTTACCAGAAAGTGCCAGTTGTCACACTTGCCACGTGTCGGACACGTGGCCCAAAAGGTGTCCGGCAATTCAACATTCCGATGTGCCCCGCGACCGACACCCCTTTCCCTGTCGCGGCCCGCGAGAAACTAAAATTTAATATTTTATTTGATTTTTAATAAAATTAGGGTTATACGGGTTCGTTTTCATGCATACAAGTTAATTTAGGGCATTTTCGAGGGTTGTTTTAATTAAGCTCCAGATAGCCCTAAGTGTGCTCCATGCTTCCACCTTCCATGAATGATCTTGAAATGAGATTTTAGAGGTTAAAATGGTGAGTTTAGTGGATAAAAAGGATGGGTTTAGGAGGGGTTATGGCTGCCGAGATCAAGAGGGAAGGAGGAAAGGTGTTAGTGGTTTTTTTTTTATTAATGTGAATGAATGATGGTGAAGGTGAAATGATAGAAAAAGATGGTGGGTATGATTTAAGATCTTACAAACTTCAAACACAATCTTCCAAGCCATACTCTTAGCCAATATATTCAAATGTAGGTTAAGGGGGTGTGGGCCCCATGTTGATCGATTGGGGGGGGGGGTATGGTTTATTATTATTATTTTTTTTTTTTATAAAAGTGAGGTTGTAAAGTAAATAAAATGTTTAGGGGTGTAGGGGGTTTGATGGGTTCTTGCACCGTTAATGTTCCGGCAATATTTTTGATGCCAAAATGAGGCTAACTAGTTCACTAGGATGTTAGTTTAGGTGTTTGGGTTGCGAAAATGCAGTTAACTAGTTCGTCGGTGCAAAAACGACTAAGTTGTGATCATTGTGACGTAGTACCAGAAACTTGTGATTCGAATATTCCATTGGTTTCAACAAGCCTATTTAGGGTGTATTACATTAGTTACAAGTCCTACTGACACTAAAATGATAGATTCTAGTGTCGCGAGCATTTTATTTTGGTTATATCTTGGCGCGGAACGGACAAAGTGTAACTATGTGCATTTACCGGAAAGTTACTGTGTTTTAGTGTTTAGTGTCCCTAATTAGGGATTTTCATTTGTATTTCATCTGTAAAGTACGTTCATGCCCTTCATCGCTCGCTTAGACTGTTTTCGGAACTTGCTGGCATGAATAGTGTGTTCAGGTGAATAGTGCTTTCAGCATTTTGCCAACATATTAGGACATAGTTTGCAGTTTTCTCGCGACATGGCGATTGTATTAATATGGTTTAACATATTTACCCATGTCCTATGATTGCTAGACTTTATACGACCTAATCACGCAATAATTAAATCGTCATGAGAGAAATTAAATGTTTAATCAAGCGTTTAAGTTGTACGAAATTACCATTATTTTTGCCGGTTGTCACAGATACAGTCCTGCAAGGCCGGATTATTGAAAGACAATTAAGTAAGTTATTAATGCAAAAGTGGCATGTCCCTCTTTTGGAGGCAAGGCTTGTGACAACTGGCACTTTTCCATGTATTCCGTACAATAATAAACAATAATATGTACTTTAATGACTGTGCATGATTGAACTAATGAGACAAATGATTTTATGATTACTTTCAAGAACATATAAATGCATTTCATGTTGCAAGATTGTTTATCATTATTGCATGCAACACGGTGTGGTTCAATTAGTGCACATGACAAAGTTAGCACAGTTATCAGACAAACTAGAAGTACTGACGGGAGTTCAGTGTGACACCTGTGTCACTACGACCATCAAACAAATACCAAACCAATGAAATATTATATTTCATATTTTGGACTTGTATAAATATGTGTATCTTTTGCACATATCAACTCTTGTTCGATTTCAAGCTCTAAATCGCCTTCTGGAAGGTTATACGCGCATTGATGCGTAAATACAACCAGTTTAATGCAATGAACACTCCGGAATAGTGAAATAGGCTTAACATACCTTAAATAACCTTTACATAACTTAGAAATAAGTTTGGAAGGCTTTGGTATGGCAAAATCAAGTTAAATCGCTTACAGGGACTAAAGTTGACAAACTGCGAAAGTATGCCAATTTGAACTGTAACAGACATTCCGGAACATGACCATAAGTTAAACATACCACAAATATCCTTTACATAGCTTAGAAATAGGTTTTGAGGGGTTCGGTGTGCTAAAATAAACTTTTGGGTCATTCAGGGACTAAAAGCGTCAAAAAGTGCACAAGTTTGCATTTTCGCGCATAACTTACGTTCTGAATACATCCGGACGTCCAAAAATTTATGTAGGCACTAAAACATTTTATTTTAGTGTTTGGCATAAGAAAAATCCATTCGTCACGCATTTTGGATCGTTTTACGCGCTTGTGCGCATTCCGTCGTAATTAAGCGAACATCGCGTTCGTACGACCAAACGAACCAACATCAGACATATTTTTGAGCATGTTTCATGTCCACAATGTTTAGGCATCATTTTAGGGCCTTAACGTTGGCTTAACGGGCCTTAAACGTGTCGAAATGAGCCTTAAACACTAACAGGGACTGAAACTGTCACTTTTCAAACTTATTTCTGATCAGACAAGGCCAGGCGGCCTGCCTGAGTTTTGTGTGTATCCTGACGCAGGCCGCGTCAGGCTCCCAGAACAGATAAGACTGATTAGTCAGCAGATTTCAGCTGATTAAACCTCATCCACACACTCACACTTGCCCTTTCAGCTCATTAGGGGCCATTTTTAGTCACCACAACTTTCCAACAAGTGTACGCACGAGATTCGATCACGGTTTCCAAGAAACGATCCTAACAGTTTGGGAAATACTATAAATACACAACCCCATTCATTGCAAAAACCCACACCTTTGAATCTGAACTTGCTCTCTAAGTTGTCGTGTTTAACACTTCATACCTGAGAGTGTTCGGATTCAAACCTTCCATTCTTGGACCCTTTGTAAGTATTCCTTCATTCTTTTATTACTTTTCGAGTCCGAAAGTCAAACTTTGTTTGACTTTCTGCGTTGACCAGTTTATGGTCAATGCGAAGTTCGTTTGAACTTCGCAACGTGATTGTAATCACGATGGTTATAGTCCCTTGTGACTATGCCTACTGATTACCACGTTGTCTAGGGTCGTAAGGGTAAGCGATCTGATAAATCGCTTATACCTTCGAACCCGACCCATTTGGTCGATCATTAGGATCCGACCAAATACGTTAGGTGACCATAGTATATAGGGAATAACCTTCCAAGGTTATACCTTATGGTCGCTTCGTTTAAGTAGTTGTATGATAGGTAGTTTATATGCCTTAGGTAAATTACCAAAATACCCCTATGATGCCAAAATTCATTTTAAACATATGTAACATAACTTTTGACATCTAAACTGATTTGACAACAATATTAGACATGTTAAGGCATATTCTACTTGTCATAGGACTAGTTAGGCGGTCTGAACGCGTTTCACGCGAACGACGCGTTAAAGTAGCATAAGCTACCTAAACGGGTCGTAATGGGTCGTAAGCAATTATGTTAGGTTTCATTTAGTATGAAGGCTTTGTTAAACCATGTTACATGAGTTCCTACACTCATTTGGTTTACAAACCCTCATGCTACCCGATCTTCCGATTTAGGTCCGGGTTATTAACATAGTTACCTATATTAGGTGCCGTTTGATTCCGTGATCTCTAGCATTGTTTGGTTATTACTCAAGGACTACTAAGCAATCTCAAGTGAGTGCATAGACCCCTCTTTTACTGTTTTCCAAACTGTTCTGGGGTGAAACACATGTGCCTACTTGTTACATTCATGCTTTCCTGTTTTCACATCATATACCTGCTATGTTCGTTAGTACATTATAGTACATGATTTCATTACATTTCATGCTATGTATGCCCATTGTGTGCGTATTTAGTACATCGTTTTTCATTACATTTTATGCTATGTATGCCCATTGTGTGCATACTTAGTACATCACTTTACAATATATTTCATGCTATGTATGTCCATTGTGTGCATACTTAGTACATTGTTTTACATTGCATATTGTTGCATATGCTCATCCAGCATATGAACACATTATATTACATTTTGAACCGTTGTAACCATTTGACTATGTGAACCGTTGTAACCATTTGACTATGTGAACCGTTGTAACCGTTTGATCATTTGAACCGTTTGTAGCTATTGAACCGTGTGAACCAGTTGTATCTGTTGACATGATTTACATTTGACAATTGACATTTGACTATACATAAACATCTCTACAATTGTTAAACATTTCCTCTTGATGGTTTGGTTTGAGTAAGTGATTTAAGTAACGAGGCGTATGTAATATGATACAAGCACGGTGGATACGTCGCTGGTACTTCCTATATATAAGTGTTTGTATGGTATCACATATTGTAGCGTTATTTGAATCATTTCAATTTGAGACATATAACATTTTATACAAATAACATACTTTTCACAAGACATTGATTTACAAACAACTTATCTTATACAAACTCATTTTACTTGGTTATTCATTTAACCATACATTATTCTCATATTTATACATAATATCTGATTTTATCGTTTTTCAAATGATTTATAAGACAAAGCAAATTACAAGGTTCATGACTAAACATTTTCTCAAACATAAGTCATGAATTCTATTTTCACAATTATTCATTTAACCATACATTATTCTCATATTTATACATAACATCTGATATTATCGTTTTTCAAATGATTTACAAGACAAAGCAAATTACAAGGTTCATGACTAAACATTTTCTCAAACATAAGTCATGAATTCTATTTTCACAAAACCTATGTATCTCACAGGCATTTTTATGCTGACGTACCTATTTTCACATGTGTTTTCAGGAGATGATGCATAGGACTTATCAAGACATACTTAGGCGGACCTGTGCCTTAGTGACTTAAAACGAGACAAGAACTAGTTAATTTATGTTATGTATTCTTTGTTTCTTGTTTAAAACAATGTAAACTCTCATGTTTGATTAATAAAACGAAACTTCAATTGCCATGGATTTGAAACAATTAATTCTGTTACAACACTCCCCGATGTTTCCGCCACGTTTGGTATGTTCTAGGTGGTCGGGGTGTGACATTCAGTACTCAGACAGACATGATGTTAAGACACATAATGAGCCCCGGAAACAAGAGTTACACTAGAATTGTATGTAGGAAAGTAGAGATCATAAAAATGCCTTCCGGGTGATGATTTAAGTGCCGGAAAGTGCCCGAAACACACTAAAACAGCAAAATTCAGCATTTTAACATCAAAATATAATATAGAATTATGGTCTAATGGTCCAGAATACTTTGATAAGTGTCGGGAATCAAAACTGTCATAAAAGACAACATAAAGCACCCTAAACTGCGCAATTTAGCACATTAACGAACCAGTAACCAAATGAACAACCGGGCACTACCCGAAACACCAAAATTTAACTAGAAGCATTGTTTCAATGTTACCAAGCTAGTTATGATCACCCAACACCATAATACACCCTAAAACACTATAACACATTAAACACTAAACATTACCCTTGAAATCTAACTAACTTACTTAACTAGAAATAGAAACCAACCAAGACCCCCCCCCCCCACATTAAGACAGTTACAACAAGGGTCCCACTTGGGATTTTCTTTGATTATTTAATTAAGTATGCTAAGTAGATATCCAACATAAGAATCAACGTGTAAATGAATGTTGGAAGTGTTTTTATATTAACTAAGAGTCTTCATTAGTAAACATTCTAACACTTGCAAAACACCATAACTTCCTCTTCTTCTTCTTCTTCCCTTAAGCTACGGCCCAACACCCCCTTCTTAATCCCATCATCTTAAATCCATTTCCATGTATTCTAAGCATTATCTAAGGGGTTTCAAGCACAACTAAGAAGGTTGGAGTGCTTTTATCCACCTCAAATCTTCATCACTTTGCTTCTTGTTCTTCCCTAGCCATAGAGCTAGTAGTAAGCTCCTTTAATCTTGTTTTTACTTCTAATTTTAGTGGTTAAAGTATAATGTAACTTGTTAATCTAAAGAATCTCAAGAAAACATAAGCATGAACACGAACATAAAGCTTAAAAACATGAAGATCAAAGTTGTTTTAGTGTATGTGTTAGACTTGTTTGTTGATTACTTGTGTTTATGGTGTAGATCACCATAAGAAGCTTGCTAGATGATAATTAAACACATGATCTAGCAAGTATAAGGATGGGTCTTGAGAATATCATGTTGATCATCCTTTATGTAAACTATGAACTTGAAGTTGAGCTTGTTTTAGTGTAGGATGATTATTCCTACAAGTTATAAGTCTTGAAAATAAAAGATTTCAAAAATAATATTTTCAAGAAACTAAAAGTTTACTACTAGATTTAACAAGACTTGGTTTTTAAAGAAATAACCATGTTTTAGAAGGTTAAATGGAACTAGAAAAGTGTATCTAACATGAAAAATGCAAGAAGAATATTTTTTGTAAAATCAAGTTGTAAGTTGTAAAGAATGAAATTTTACAAGAAAGAGTTTTATTAAATAAAAACCATGGGTTTAGGGTTCTTAAACCTTACTAAACAACATGTTAAAAGACTACAAAGTTTTATAAACTTCAAGTTCATATCATGTTGTTAAAATGCACATTTTTGGCTTATGGTAAGTTATATGTAAATTGTTGATGATTAATGATGAATTTTTAAAAGAAAATGATATGATATTAAGCATGGAAACCTCCATCTTTAAGGGGAAACTATGGCAAAATTTATGTGGAAATTAAACACTTAGAAAAAAAATTTTAAACAAGTATTTACAAATAATTTTTGATATTGGTTTTAAGTATAAAATTTGCCATAATTTTTATTACAAAAATTACAAATATTGGAGGTTGATTTTTGATAATAAAAATCACTAAGTATATATTTAGGAAAATATATATTTAGATGTCACGAAATTTGTGTGCTACTTGTATATTGATTGTATTGGTTATATTAAAATTAGGACTTGGAAATAATACACCACACCAAAATACTAAAAATTGTAACTTGAAAATATTACCAAATCACAAGAAAATAAATATAAAATTTATACCCGAATATTGGACAAATCGGACAAACGGACTTATGGACTAAACATATGCCGGGAATAAACTTGTAACTTGACAAAAGTGATAAACGTATTTTTGAAACCGAAGAAACGGTAAAATATGAATTTTTATAACTATTACAAAATACATCATATTTTGTCAAATAGAAAATATATTATTTTTGAGTAGAGAAAAATATATATTTTCTTAAACAATTCAAAAATATATTATTTTGGTGAAAACTAAAAATATATATTTTTTCTAAGTTTGATCTTAAAAATATATTATTTTTGAAATATATATGGAAGTATACTTATTTTTGCCAAGTAAAATTTATAGATGTTTTTCTATAAAAATTCTCTCAAAATATGCATATTTTGAGAATATAAATTTGGTGATTTTTAGTTGTATAAAAATAATATTCCAGAAAAATCAAATACAAATAAAGTATAAAATACTTAATATATACAAGAAAATACGTACTCCTATACGTATAAATACACAACGGGATACACTACCAATACTTGGCAAAATACCCATATACAAAATACACAAGTACGAAAATACCCATATACAAATACACCCATACTTAGGAAAATATACATATGAGAAATACAAGACAAAACAAATTAAAAATAAACATATTATTTTTAACATTATTCCAAATAATTCAAGTTAAAATATTTATACTTTAACTAATACTTATATAATTTGGAATTATATAATGTATATCCAACGTATAACTCAAAGTACACCAATTCCAAAATAAGTCTTAATAAATAAGACTAAGAATCGTTACACGACCTAACCGTCTAATTAAACATAGTACGTGTGTAGGTAGTGATACGACCCAGGAAGTGAACCCTTCTGTATACGAGACAGCAGGACGCAAACTTGTGAGCCCTACTCATGGGTCCTTCTGTGGCCGCATGTGGTGACTATGTCATTCCCGCCGAATGGACAGTACAAATTCGCTAGGTTTGAGCACTTCCTACGCACCATACATATTAATGTTCTTGCAAAACATTGACGATCTATTCATAGACGCTTTACATACCGGATTACAAAAGGATTCTCTCAAATGTTTATAAGTTTCTTTGGAACTCATACAACACGCATGAACTCGCTCAACTTTTGTCGATGTTTTCAAAATTATATGTATTTCAGGAAACTAATGGATCTGGCGGCGTTAAGAAAGCTTTCAAGAAGTAATTTCAAGATTGATGTCATCCTGATGTGAAGGGTTTGGTTTTTGTATTTTATCTTAGATAGGATATATGAACCAAAGCGTTGGTTTAAAAAGTATTTTGTTTAAAATTCCTTTATGGAACTTAGTACTTTGATTGGTTTATAAACTTTACTTGAAGTTTGTTGTTTGGTACTTAACAACTTGGGTTTGTAATATTTTAAAACTTATGAATGGATGAACATCATGTTTGAATCATATAGTTGTTTATTATAATTGAATGTAATGATATTGATCAAGTCACACATCATACGCTTCCGCAAAAGTCAGGGTGTGACAGGTTGGTATCAGAGCTTCGATTGTAGTGAACTAGGATTCCTTCTCGAGTCTAGACTACAATCACTAGGATTCTCTCACGAAAATATTTTTACAAAATATTTTTCATTGCATTTGCAAAACACCAAGATCCATGGAACAAACATTTTTCAAAGGAAAGACAAAGCAAGGACATTAGTAGGGAGGGAGAATACCCCGACTAATGTGCCAATTGAGGTATAGTCAGACCATGTGGGATAGACTTGCCAAAGATGAAATGACCCCCAAAAGAACAAAAGAGAGTTATATGTGACATGTTGCATTTATTTGCCTGTATATACTAAGTAACATTATTATTCATTAATATACATATGCATATATGTTTACGGAATAATTATTGATGGGAACGAGATACCTTCGACTTCGAATCCTATTATTGTCCTTGACTCGCACAATGAGACTATCGACCTCGCGTTTATTGCGGAGCTCATGGCTGAGGTAATTACTAAACAAGACCCTGAGCTTGATTCCATAGAAGATGGCTGTTCTTCCCTCTCAAATGCAAAGGTGTCTGACTACGGTAGTGACGGCGAGGCGGAGGAGGTAACCTTGGACATCAACTTTATCAGTGGGACGAGGTCCCTGTGGCATTTACGAAACATGATTGACGACACTTATGTCCAGACAAGGAAGATGAGGTACTCATCTTGAAGGTGCCCCTCCAACTACTATTACTCGGAACTCTCCTTATTCCCATTTTGACTAGCATTGTGCCATTTCATGCGTAACGACAACGGATGATAGCACGTGGACCACCATAATGGTCCTTTTCATGTTGAAGGTATGTAGGCAGTAGTGTTCCCTCTCTGTCTGACCATCTGCTTTGAGCGAGAGAAAATTAGGGTGGCCATACAAGGCAATTTATTCTTACGGGGGCCCACGTAATAACAACTTGTAGCGCATGGAAATCCTGGTGGACTCTGCGGGTCAAACAAATGATCACTGTCACACCCCCAAAATCCACCATGCGGAGTACCACCGCTTGGAGGCGTGACGTGACCAGGATCAAGCCACCAATCATATTGAACAAGCATGTAAGTAGTTTGTAAAATCCAACACAATACAATTGGTGTCTAAACAAAACATAGTTTAAGTTACAAGCGGAAGCATAAAGTTTAAAACCAAATCATAAGTTTAAACGTTTCAAATGTTTAGCATGGTACACAGTTGTCCATGTCCCACAACGACTCTTCCAACTCCGATGCAAGCTCCATAGATACCTAACGACCTGCAAGGCATGTAACAACGAGTCAACAACAAAGTTGAGTGAATTAACAGTTGGTTGTTTAGTTATAGTGTTCGTGAATCATTTGTTCATTTCGTAAACCAAGTATCTTAGTTATCTGTATCGCGGTTTCCCAAACATGTTTGCGATGATTAGTGGCCGGATCGCGGTTTCCAAAACATGTGTGCGATGATTAGTGGCCGTATCGCGGTTTCCCAAACATGTGTGCGAAGATTAGTGGGGGCTTCCCATGTGTCGACTAGTCGTGTTTGTACGTGCCCTTCTTGATCCAAGGACCGTAGCGAGTGTGAGTGTACGTAGGTTTTACGTACGTGCCCTTCAATCCGAGGACGGTGAAAAGTAGTTTAATAGTAATGATATTACGAGTAGTTATTCAAATCCCATTCCCAACCCACCGGGAATCCCATGCCTTAGAAAGTGTGTGAACTCACCTCGGTTGCTCGGTTTGACTCTCAAAAGTAGCTAACAGTCAAGGTCGGTCAATCACGTCCTAGTACGATTACCACTTAGTTTATTAGTGACTTCAAATAGAACACAAAGTTCCTACTCGTATCTATCACATAACATGCATCACTTTAACGGTTTATGCCCATATATACTTCCCATCCATTCCCCACTCAAAATCAAACATACGATAATCAAAATCAAACATACGATAATGCACATAACATATATATAACATGTTAGATCATTCACAGATAGCATACTCGACATTTAGACACGCGAGTCACAACTTATGTCTTTTCAGCATTTATATTCAAAACCGGCTGTTTTCGGACATTTTAATAAAATAGTTAAATTATTCCAAAAATTCCTAAATTTTTACAGGATGTCTTAAACGTTCCATATTTTATTGTGTAAAAATATCGGGGTCCGGTTCATTACCAATATTTTATAAAAATTCATATTCCGGACTGAACTCAGATTTATATATTTCTGACCACAGTCCACGGAACAATTTATTAAAAATTCATCGAATGTCCGATTTATGAAATTCCAGTGGGGTAATTACAAATGCATTGGTTATCATCTACTGTACAAATTTCATGGTCTGATTCATCACAAAACTCAGGTTATGACTGAAAGCATGACACCCATTTATTGCTGTCAAAATTCAGCTTAAGCTGCAGTTACAAATTAACACTTTAAAAATAGTAAACGGAGTCCAAAAATTACGATTTCAGTGCCATTAGAACCGTATTTTATAATAACATATTTTAGATTCAAAATATCAGTTTTTCGTTGAATTTACGACCTGTTTACAGCCTGATGAAGTCGGCTGGAAATCATTACTCAGCTTGCTGTTTTGTGGTTTAAATGTTACTAAAACGTATTAACAAGTGTCCGAACAACGGGTTTATCAAAAGTTTGACGATCAAACATCATATATGCATTAACTAACCTTAAACCAACAAGTTTTCATCTTTATGTATCAATCATAAGTGAACTTTTTATATTTATCTATTTGTTCTTGACACTTTAGTGATTTTAAACATACTACACCCTTTGATCATAGAAACGAGATGAAACAAAATTAACAAGAGGGTAACAAAGGACTTACTACTAGCTTATAGCTAGGGATGAATCTAGTGCAAAGTTGGTAAGAAAAAGATGGTGAAAAGTCTTGAAACAAGCTCCTTTGAAACCCTTCAAGAGGCAACCTCCATAGATTCACCTTCAAAGCTTGGAATGCACTTGTTAATGGAAGAGATGGATGAATGAAGTGGTGGTGATGGGTTTCGGTCATAGGGGAACCGAATAGAGAGAGAGAGAGAGAGAGAGTGGTGAGATGGAGTGTGTAGATGAGTGAATCAAATATATATGGAAATCTCACAAATCATTTCATATCTTATATCTTGCCCACTAGATCAAGCAACAATCAAATAACATCTTAAACAAAATATATGAGGAGATTTTACAAGCAAGGTGGTGGGGTCCTCCACATGGGGACGGTTACTAGGGGGGGGGGGGTAAAATGAAACTTTGAATGGTAAGTTGGAAATTATAAGTTCGATTCTAAGTATATGATTCTATGTGTTAGTTAGGGGATATTTTAGTGGGTGTTATGGTATACGGGGACCATGACTAGCTCAAAATAATTAAATAATGTGTTTGACAAATATTTGGTGTCCCGGGTAATGTCCGGTTGTTCGGTCGGATACTGTTTCGTTAAGTTGTTTAATTGTTCCGTAAGGTGTCTTATACCTATATTTTGTAACACAATTAATTCCTAATACATAGGAAAATATTCAGGACCATTTAGTCAAGTTTTCTGCATACTACTAGTATGCTAACATGCACATGTAAGTATAACACAGTAATCAGCGAGCAGTTAAATGATTTAGCACAATCACCAAGCACTTTAATTATCATTAATAAATTGTACGGATACATGGAATTACGAGGGTTGTCACATTCTCCCCCTGTTAAGAAAATTTCGTCCCGAAATTTAGTGCGTAGTTACTGAGGAAGCTAGTTAAGTTGCGTTGTTTTCCTGATTTTCCTGGGGTGTCACATCATCCCCCCGTTGATTTGGAATTTCGTCCCGAAATTCTGCAGTAGCTTCAGCCTCAGTAGTGGTTGCGTTTTTCTTAAACAGTTGGGGATACCTGAGTTTCATTTGGTCTTCTCGTTCCCAGGTATACTCTGGGCCACGGCGAGCATTCCAAGGAACTCGAACCAGAGGTATCCTGGTACGCTTGAGGATCTTAACATCTCGATCCGTAATCTCTACTGGTTCCTCGACGAATCGCAGCTGGTCGTCGATTGTGAGTTCCTTGAGAGGAACTATGAGGGTCTCATCTGACAGTCACTTCTTCAGATTCGACACATGGAAAACGTTGTGAACTCCGCTGAGTTCTTTAGGTAGGTTCAACCTGTAGGTGACTTTGCCAATTTTCTCGGTGACTTCGAATGGTCCGACATAACGCGGATTGAGTTTGCCTCGTTTGCCAAAACGAACTACACCTTTCCAAGGCGAGACTTTGAGTAGCACTCGATCCCCAACCTGGAGCTCGAGTGGCTTTCTTCCCTTATCAGCATTGCTTTTCTGACGGTCACGAGCTGCCGCCATTCGCTGTCGTATCTGAGCAATTCTCTCGGTGGTATCTACCACAAGTTCTGGGCCAGTGATTTGACTGTCACCGACTTCTGCCCAACAGAGAGGTGATCGGCATTTACATTCGTACAATGCCTCAAACGGAGCGGTTTGGATGCTGGTGTGGTAGCTGTTGTTATATGAAAACTCCACTAGCGGGAGGTGCTTTTCCCAGCCATTACCAAAATCGATTACACATGCCCTAAGCATGTCTTCAAGGGTTTGGATGGTGTGTTCCGATTGCCCATCTGTAGGTGGGTGATAAGCGGTGCTCATATCTAGACGTGAGCCAAAGGACTTGTGCATGGCTTGCCACAGTTCAGAAGTAAAACGCGCGTCACGATCAGAAATGATGGAGGTTGGCACTCCGTGCCTTGATACCACTTCCTTTAGGTAAATGTCTGCAAGAGTAGAAAACTTATCCGTTTATTTGATAGCCAGAAAATGTGCAGACTTGGTCAGTCGATCTACGATCACCCAAATGGTGTCGTTTCCGCGTTGAGATCTGGGCAGGCCGGTAACGAAATCCATGGAAATTTGCTCCCATTTCCATTTCGGGATCTCCAGTTGTTGCAGTAGGCCTGATGGTTTCTGATATTCAGACTTGACTCTCGCACAAGTCAAGCACTTACTGACGTAGGTTGCTATGTGGGCTTTCATGCCAGGCCACCAATACGTAGCCTTGAGGTCGTGGTACATTTTATCCGAACCAGGATGTACCGAATAACGAGACTTATGTGCTTCATCCATTACAAGCTCGCGTAGGTCTCCATACAGTGGAACCCAGATGCGTCCGTTAACATAGTAGGCACCGTCTTCCTTTTGTTCCAGGCGCTGCTTCGATCCTCGTAAGGATTCAGCTCTGATGTTCTCTGCTTTCAATGCTTCAACCTGAGCATCGCGAATCTGAGCAGGAAGACTAGATTGGATGGTAAGCTGTAACGCACGTACACGCTTAGGTATAGTATCCTTTCGACTGAGGGCGTCGGCCACAACATTGGCCTTGCCTGGATGGTACTTGATCGTGCATTCGTAATCATTTAAGAGCTCGACCCATCGGCGTTGCCGCATGTTTAACTCCTTTTGCTTGAAGATATGCTCGAGACTCCTGTGATCGGTGTAAATGGTGCACTTGGTACCGTACAGGTAATGTCTCCATATCTTAAGCGTGAAAACAACTGCTCCCAGCTCCAAGTCATGCATAGTGTAGTTCTTTTTATGAACTTTAAGTTAGCGCGATGCGTAGGCAATGACCTTGTCACGTTGCATCAATACGCAACCAAGTCCTTGGATGGAAGCGTCGTAGTAAACCACAAAATCATCTGTGCCTTCAGGCAATCAAAGTATAGGCGCGCTACAAAGTCTCTCCTTTAAGTACTGAAAAGCAGATTCCTGTGTATCACCCCAACGATAGGCGACACCCTTCTGAGTCAGTGAAGTGAGAGGTTGCGCAATCTTGGAGAAATCTTTGATAAACCTTCTGTAATATCCTGCCAAACCCAAGAATTGGCGGATTTTTGTTGGTGTGCGGGGTGCAGGCCAGTTCTTGATCGATTCAACCTTAGATGGATCCACATGAATCCCATCCTTGTTTACCACATGGCCTAAAAAGTGGACTTCGCGAAGCCAGATGTCACATTTCGAAAACTTGGCATACAACTGCTCTTTTCGAAGAAGTTCCAGCATAAGTCGTAGATGCTGCTCGTGTTCCTCCTGACTCTTAGAATAGATCAGGATATCATCGATGAACACAATAACGAGCTTATCTAGGTAAGGTATGCATACTCGGTTCATGAGATCCATGAAAATCGCTGGTGCATTCGTCAACCCGAAAGGCATGACCAGAAACTCGTAATGGCTGTAGCGAGTTCTGAATGCTGTTTTGGAGACGTCTTCCTCTCGGACTCTCAGCTGATGGTATCCCGATCTCAAATCGATCTTGGAGTAATAGCTCGACCCTTGCAACTGGTCGAGTAAGTCATCAATGCGCGGGAGAGGATAACGATTCTTTACGGTCACCTTATTGAGTTCACGGTAGTCGATGCACATTCTGAAGGTACCGTCTTTCTTCCTTACGAATAACACTGAAGCTCCCCAGGGCGAGGAGCTAGGATGAATAAAACCTTTTTCCAAAGTTCTTGTAATTGCTTGGACAGTTCTTCCAGTTCGGTTGGGGCTAAGTGATGAGGTGCTTGAGCTATGGCCGCTGCTCCAGGAGCTAGCTCGATTTGGAATTCGACTCGTCGATGAGGCGGAAGACCAGGTAATTCCTCAGGAAATACCTCAGGAAAATCGCGCACTATAGGAATGTCTTAAATTTTCTTCTCTTCCATTGATGTGTCAGTAACGAGCGCTAGAATGGCAGTGTGGCCCTTATGTAAACACTTCTGGGCCTTTAAGGAAAGAGATAACGCCTACAACAGCACCACTCTTATCGCCCTGAATCACCAGAGGTTCTTCACCAGAACGAGGAATGCGGACGATTTTCTCCTTGCAAACAATCTCCGCTTGATGATGAGATAGCCAATCCATCCCAATAACGACATCGATACTACCAAGTGTGATAGGGATGAGATCGATAGAGAAAGTCTGACCAGCTAAAACGAGGTTACAACCCTTAACTATGTGTGTGGCCTCGAGACTTTTACCGTTTGCTAGCTCTACCGTGTGTTTGGCGGTCAAAAGTGTTGGGGTGTGTGACAACCCTCAAAATTTCAGGTACTGTACAAATTAATTAATCTTAATTACGTGCTTAATTACTGTGCTTAAATACAACTGATAATTTAAACTGCTCTATGATTCTATATCATATATATACATGCATCACATTTTATACAGTCACTCCATTCATTACATACATACATTAGTGACATACTTGATGCACTCAGCATGGTTGACACACTGAACGGTTGATTCAGAAATAATGCTGACAATGCCAGCACTTAGACAGACAATATTATTATGGCCAGCATGGGCCAGGGATAGAATACTACACCGGTTTGTAGTGTAGGGAAGTGAGGACCACAAGACTGCGTCATTAGGGGATAGATATAATGCCGGGAAGTGCCTAAAACACACTATAAATACAGAATTCTGCTTTCTTTTATTAAATTCAGCATTTTATTATACCAGTGGAATATACAAATATAGCAGAGTGGTCCTGTATACTTTCCTAAGTGCCAGGAATGATTTCGTTACGAAAAGACGCATAAAAGACGCTATACGGTACAATTTAACACTTTAACGGAACGATACGTAACCGAACAGCCAGACATTTCCCGAGACACGAAAATATTGTCAGAAATATTATTTTATCATTCTTAATTATTTACGGTCACCAAAAATCCCCATACACTATAGAAATATGGCATACACCCACTATACTTGAAAATACCCTTAACCTTCTAATTATTTACCTACTAATTACCAAATTTTTACAAATTACCCCCCCCCCCCAACCGAATCTTCAGCCAAATCATTACTAATATATTTTGTTGAGATTTTATTTAGTGCAATCTTCATTTTATTGGCCAAGAATCTAGGTAATAATCACAATAGGCTAGAAGGCTCATGATTTCCAAGAAATGCTCATTATAACACAAAACCCACACTCAACCTCACCCTCTCTCCTCCCATTCGGCCCCCATGACCGAAATCACCATCACCATCACTAACTCACCTTCATCTTCTTCATCCAAGTCCTTTCCAAGCCTTGAAGATCATCCATAGTAGTTACAAGTTGAAGGACTCTCAAGGAAGCCTTGTTCAAGTCTCTAGCACTATCATTTCTTCACCAACCTTGCATTAAGATTTCTACCCTAGACTTGTGCTAGTAGTAAGTCCCTTCACACCATTGTTTCATCTTGTTCTTGGTCATGGTATTTAGTAGGATGATGATAATCGAGTGACACAAGAAAATGAACACTAAAATGTGAACTTAAAATTCTGCCTAAAAACCATATATAAAAAGGTTGTGTGAGGTTGAAATCTGAATGGTTTAGGGTTAGTTAAAGAATGATTGAAGTTTTAACATTTGTTCATCAATAAACCATGGTTAGGATCTTTGTTTATACGTTTTTAGTCACTTCTACATATAAACAGCTTGCTGATTGAAATTTCCAGCCTGCTTCAACGGGCTGTAACTGGTTCATTTTTATGCGAAAAACTGAATTTCTGGAGTCTAAATTGTGTAATTTTGAATAACCGAACAAATGAAACTGGAATCGTAATTTTTCGAGACCGTTTACTATTTTTAAAGAATTATTTTTAGACAGCAGCTCAAGCTGAAATATTTCTGCTGAAAAAGTGTGTTGTAATCAGAGTCAAAACTTAAAACCTGAGCAGGATCGGCTCGTGGGATTTTTACTGTAGATTTTCACGGTTGTTCCCGTGACCCTCCAACTGGAATTTCATCGATCCGACTTACGGTTGATTTTTAGTGAATTTTTCCGTAAAACTGCAATCAGAAAGTATCAAATCTGATTGCAGTCGAGTAAAAGAATTTTTATATAAAATTGGTAATGAACTGATATCCGAAATTTTTACACAATAAATCGTGGATTATATATGACCTTCTGTAAAAATTTGAGAATTTTTGGAAAAGGATAACTATTTTATTTAAATACTCGAAAACAGTCCTGTTTTGTGTAATAAATCTGAAAAGACGTAGTTAGGGTATTGCATGTATGATTGTCGGGTTGGTTATGTGGGAACACTATACGAGATATTTGTGCAAGAAAATGATATGTTTTTATGCATGGACACCTCTTTTTACAGAGGAGGCTATGGCGAAATTTTCCGAAAATTATAACACTTAGTAAATATTTGCCTTCTAAGACTATAAAGTACTAGAACATTAAACGAACAAATATTTATCACGCGAATCAATGTAAGTAACACAACTCTAAACATTAAACTCTAAGCCAAGGTACGGCCCGTTCGTCTAATAGACATTAGACCATTGTAGGTAGTCGTGTTTGCTGAGGAGAATTGGGTTACGAGTACCGAAGACGCAATACTGTGAGTTCATGTCCCCCTTTTCTCTTAACTATTTTCAGTTTTACACCTCGGGGGTGAAATACATGTTACAGACAATTACAGACATTTACAGACATTTATTTACATGGTATGGTTAGCTTAAGGAGGGTTTTTATTACGCGAACATGTGAGTGGTGGGCACAACACTTAAGGCCATCAACCCTCGTTGTAGGACCGAGACACATTAGTGATAGATCTATTTGGGTGTAGCGAGCCCCACTCCTGAGTCCGCCGAGTGGACCATGAAGTGACTAAGTGCCCGACGCACAAATCCGCTAGGTTTGAGTCTTCCTGCATCACTTCACACTTATCATTGGCTTTGCAACCCAATGGTGGTCTCTTTTTCCTTAATTGCTACATACCAGGGATTTTTATACATACAGGCATTTTTTACAAAGGTTCATACCTACTCACTTACACATGAACTCGCTCAACGTTATGTTGACTTTTCAAATTACATGTATTTCAGGAAACTAACGGATCTGGCACGGTATGCACGTATTTTCAAGCTGCGTTTGAATAAAGAAGTCATCTAGGGTTTAGAAGGTGTAATCTCTTCCTGGATGGGTTATATACACCTAAACCTGGTTTTGTTTAAAGTCTTTTGCTAAGTCTTTATGAACTTAAATAAATCAAGTTAAGGTTTGTAAATTATTTTGTGATTGTTGAAAATGGAATGTTTCTATACTTTATTAATGAATGAATATCTCATGTTTTTATCATATAGCATTGTTATGATTGTTGCTATGGTATTAAGAAGCCACACCAAATAAACCACGCTTCCGCAAAAGTCAGGGTGTGACAGCTTGGTATCAGAGCCTCGATCATAGCGAACTAGGATTCTTTCTCGAGTCTAGACTATGATCATCAGGGCTCTC
This sequence comes from Helianthus tuberosus, assembly GCA_030545235.1. Lineage (NCBI taxonomy): Eukaryota > Viridiplantae > Streptophyta > Magnoliopsida > Asterales > Asteraceae > Helianthus > Helianthus tuberosus. Next base: position 59,507 of record JARYGA010028183.1, on the reverse strand, counting down.
ACAAAAATGTTTTCAAACAATTTTTGCATTGCATACACTAAACGTCCAGATCCAGGGCACAAACATTTTTATAAACAAAAGGCACAATTACACATTTCCAAATTTATATTTTAGTCTTAGAGACTGGGAGGTTGGTCTTAGAGACTGGGAGGTTGGTCTTAGAGACCAGGGATTTAGTCTTAGAAGCTGGGAAAGTTAGTCTTAGAGACCAGGGAGTTGGTCTTAGAGACCAGGGCGTTTAGTCTGAGAGACTGGGTGGGATAGTCTGGGGAAGACTAGGATGATTACATGCTTACATTGTCATTACTCACACGCTTAATTGCTGATTATTGATATACGTGCATATGTGGTGAGTATTTGCATACACTAATTGTTAATAATTACTATGGATATACATGCTACCGGCACACACCTCACACTATTTAGAGAACGAGTTATCAGACATTGATAACCCTATGGCCGCCGTCACAGATGATGAGACTGCATCTGCGCCAGAGACATTTATGTCAGACACTGAGAGTGATCCTGATATACTGACCAAGGACGAGGACAACTTCCAACCGTCCGCGCTACCAGATTTTGGGCGATACTTTACCCTTGCTGATGGTTTCGCTGACAAGGATCCTTCTGTCACTCTTGTTTCAGCCCATGACCACCTCATCACTGGGCACCCCGATAGTGAGCACACCATGACCCCGATCCTCGACGATGCGTCCCCTATGGACTTTTCTGCCGAAGGTTGGCTACGCGATGAGCAATTAATGATGACGTAAACATATTTATGGACGATCCTTCTGCTGATGCCTATGGTGATAGAAAGTTAGATGAGAACGTTGCTACTAATTTCACTTCTTAAGGCCCCTGTTAACAGGCCACCCTCTGATTCTAGCGTATATTCGATTTCAGACTCCCTTGAGTCTGTGACATTTACAGCCTTATAGACGGCCTGGTCACATCCTTCTACTGCTGACACAGACGACGACGTCATTATGACTGCTGCACTAACACCTGCTCGAGGCACCACACCATTACACGACCCAGGGCCTGCTCCTGAGTTAGCTCCTGCACCTTTTGGGACAGCTTGATGTTGCTCCTACTGATCCTACACCCTTACTTGGTCATGACCCTATTTCTTTTGACTTACCAGACAATGCATCCCTTATACCCGACCCAGTACCTGCACCTTCACCCGCTGTTGTTGCTCTTGTGAAGACCGACGTCCATTGCGCCAAGATGCCTAACGCTTTCCTTCAAGATTTACCCGCACCCCGAGAAGGTACTCTAGGTCAGCACCCGCGTAACGATCCTTTTTGCTACAACAGCATTTTCTACGGTCTTACGGGCCACACCGTTTACTACTTTCACCTCTACGGCACTGGAGGAGCCATTTTGATTGTTCTTATCATACACTACGCTAATGTTAGATCCTCACATTATGGAGGCCACACATGAGATGAGTTGCTCCTGTACCACCAACTACAGTTTGAGGATATGAGTCGCAGAACGTTGGAGCATGAGCTGACACCACATTTGGTAACTTCAAATGCCAAACATTACATAACTAAACGCATGATTTAAGTATTTACATCACAAGACAGCATATTGTCTGAAAAGTTTATATAAGACACCACGTCCTCCACCCTGTTTATTGCCAGCATACTTTGATCCTCCACATTTATCAAGGTTCCTTTTGCGCTCTCAACCGTTACTACTACACTGTTCCCAGGATCCTGATGCTCATTTCGTTACTATCGAGCGGCAGAGCAGATAATTACTTCGACGTGTACACAAGCCCAAGGAGGAAGTCCACGCACGTTAAACAATTTACTTTTCTTTCCTCCTCCTCAGACACTGGTATAGTGATTTCTGGATTATACGGATTACATTGCTTTCAAGCAAAGACACTAATGATAAGCCGGGTTTGTGGAGACTTTTAAAGACCACTTCAGACTATGTGATTTTGATACACTAATACATTTAATGGACAAGGGTAGGGTGACCCTGTGTCCCTATTGATAGGATACATTTTGGAAAGCAATACAATTGTGGTCAGGGAATAATGAGGGCCCAATCATTATAAAACATGCGACAATACTTTATGGCCAATGACCAACGAAACTCCGTCGCTATGTCTCCGTTACGCACGTCATTAATCTATATGTGTGTACAATAATTATAACGCTACGTGCTTGCTTACTATGCTCTCATTAAACATAATCACCTAATTTCTTGGCTGTACTATGATTATACTATTGCTTGATTGGTTGGTATGATAACCTAATATGTGTGTGTACATACGATCTCTAAACAACAATATGCACTCCCCGAACGAATGAGACCTGACCTAACCAACCTTCTTCTCAGAAGATGTCGATACAAGGGAACGTCGATACCAACAACCCTCTGCCGACAACAGCAAAGTCAGAACTGCAAGGGCACATCTTGCAAGCCATCGTACAACTCGAGGCCCTTCGCTCCAAACACGGCGGAGGTACCCCAGGAAATAACCCACCCAGCGGCTGCACCTACGAGCAGTTCTTGAACCACAAACTGTCACACCCCCAAAATCCACATGCGGAGTATCACCGCTTGGAGGCGTGACTGACCAGGATCAAACCACTAATCATATTGAACAAGTAAATAATTAAGCGTAAAAGTCCAACCAACACGATTAGTGTCCAAAGCAAACATAGTTAAGTTATGAGCGGAAGCATAATGTTTTAAAACCAAATCATAAGTTTAGATATTCAAAGGTTTAACATGGCACACAGCTGTCCATGTCCCACAACGACTCTTCCTTGTGCAAGCTCCAGCTAAGTACCTATAGACCTGCAAAGCATGTAGTAACGAGTCAACAACAAGTTGAGTGAGTTCACGTTTGGTTGTCCAGTTTATAGTTGTTCCGAAAACACAGTTTGCTCTTTACCAGCTATCCAGCCGTGGGGGTTACCCCATAGTTCGAAAAACGTTTATTAGTTACCCGTTCTTACGTTGGCTATTCCAGCCCGGCTCTATGGCCGTGGGGGCTACCCCATGTTTAATTCACCAGACTCATTACCATATCGACTACTAACGTTCGTCATGTTTAAGTGCCCTAACGTCTGTGTCTATCATCACTGACGTGCCATAGTCCATTAGTCCACGCCCGTCCTCTGCGGCACGGTGTGAGGTTTGTTAAACCTAATAGCGCTATTTAACTAATGACCCGTTCGCCATTGGCCTCGGCGATTAAGTCGATATAAAAGGAGGGACTTCGTTGATAGAGTTCTAGTCTAGTATAGTTAAATCCGTCTCATACTGGACGAGGAATCTATGTTCCTGATTACGTCTCAACAGGACGAGGAATCTATATTCCTGATTACGTCTCAACAGGACGAGGAATCCCTATTCCTTAACCCATTCCCAACCCCTGGGAATCCCATGCTTTGTAACGAAGTGTGAACTCACCTTGGTTTGCTCGGCAGATTACACAGAAAGGTCAAGACTAGCAGCTAGTGGTCAACCACGTCCTAACACGGTTATCATACAAGTCAGGTTTTGGTGTCAAATAGCGCACACAAGTATCACATTGATAACATACAAGAAACACATACAAAACATGGCAAATATGCACATCACGTTAACCCATTTAATTTGTGTGACCCGAAAGGTTAAGCCCAATAATCAACGGCCCAATATTCAGAAACCCAATAATATAAATCGTTCAATCCATAACCGGCCCAAACACTAAACATGTAATCCAACTTGTACGATTTATGCATCTTGTGCGACTGGAACTTGTACAATCCAATTACCAGCCCAGCCCAACATAACAACCGGCCCAAACAGTTAATTAATCATTCATCATGTGCGGCCCAGCAGCCTTGTGCGACCGGGAACCCCTTGTGCGAATAGGTCATCTTGTGCGACTAGATGACTTGTTCGACTAAGCTCCTTGTGCGAGTGGACCTCTTGTGCAACCAAGAGGTCTTGTGCGACTTGTTTAAAAATCCAGAATTTATGGAAATCAGTTACATCCACTTATCTTGTAAATCAATTGACAAAGTTTCCATTTATTTTATCAATTAACAACTTAATAGTTTCTTACATGATTAACATTAGATCAAACAGGAGTTGTTAAATCATTTGATTCGCATAACCCTAATGAACACGTGAACAACACATGAACAACAATTTATCAAACATATTATAATCATTCCCATTGGTAAATGCACTTCACATGGTCATCAGACCATCACATGTAAGCTTAGTAACAACTATGAAACTCTAATGCCCATTGGACCTTCCATTCTTTAGTGGATCTGACACAAAATCATTAATATACTAGACTTCCAAATCCATCATATGTTAACTATTTGTCATTATCTAGAAACACATCAATTGCCGTCAACTAGGTTAAGCATTCATAGGATGATTTTGATTGGACCTATTTATGTATAATGGCTGCCAATCCATTCACATGCTACATACCTCGATATCAGCCAACAACACCCAATTATTCTACAATTTCATTGGACCGAATCACTACAATCATCACTTATCAATCAGCATTACATATCACATAATCAGCCGAATAATATATTCATTAAATTATTGCCTAACATCATGAACTTTCGAATCATATTAACATTATCAAATACCTATGTGAGCCGACTAACAAGAACACTTATCATTCAACATCATAATCTATCATGTTAACCGAAACCCTAGATCATCATGCAACTATATTAGCATACACATCAAAACATCATCAAACATGTATTCGATAAATCCAAACACTGACCGGATTAGAGATGATTGAGGGTTAATCCGAATGATAGACTTCGAGTGAGAGACTCCTTGTTGCCGTCGAGTTCAAGAGGAGAAAAAGAGAGCACTAGGGTTTGGTGTGTAATATGAAATTGCAACAAATAATTAACAAGCTCTCTAAGGGTGTGTATGTGTAAGCGTATGAGGGAGTGGGCCGGACCCCACCTTGGGCTGCCCTTGGATCGGATGTAAGGAGTGTAGCCCAAATGGCTTGTGCGGCCGAGTGTGTGTTGTGCGTTTATCATACATACATTCACGAGCACGTAATAACATAACATTCACAAAAATATTCACTTTCATAAAAGTCACATATCGTACACATACGTTACATCAAAGTACAAAGATCGGTTTGGAAATACGAGTTGTCACACAAACCTCGAGAATTCGACAGTATTGGGGGTGCCTTAGCATTTGTGCGTTGGGTGGAGAAGACGAATTCTATCTTACGATTGAGCAAATGCGCCCCAGAACATCAGGTTTGAGGACCTTAACATCCCGGTCCGTGATTTCAACAGGTTCCTTGACGAATCGTAACTGCTCGTCGATCGTGAGCTCCTTCAAAGGAACTACGTGGGTCTCATCTGACAGACACTTCTTCAGATTTGACACATGGAAAACGTCGTGAACTGCACTGAGTTCTGCTGGTAATTCCAGTCTGTAGGCCACCTTGCCTATTTTCTCAATGACTTCGAAAGGTCCAACGTATCGTGGGTTAAGTTTGCCCCGTTTGCCAAAACGAACCACACCCTTCCAGGGTGAAACCTTGAGTAGTACACGCTCCCCAACCTGGAGCTCTAGTGGTTTTCTGCCCTTATCAGCATAAACTTTCTGACGGTCACGAGCCGCCGCCATTCGTTGTCGTATCTGAGAAATTCTTCTCTGTTGTGTCAACCACATGTTCTGGACCAGCAATCTGACTATCCCCCACCTCTGCCCAACAAAGAGGTGACCGACATTTACGCCCGTACAATGCCTCAAACGGAGCAGCTTTAATGCTGGTGTGTTAGCTATTGTTGTACAAAAACTCCACAAGTGGTAGATGCTTTTCCCAGCCGTTGCCAAAGTCAATCACACATGCCCTAAGCATGTCTTCGAGGGTCTGGATGGTACGTTCCGACTGCCCATCCGTTTGCGGGTGATAAGCTGTGCTCATATCTAACCTTGAGCCAAAAGACTTGTGCATTGCTTGCCACAGTTCTGATGTAAAACGTGCATCTCGATCCGAGATGATAGAGGTGGGCACCCCGTGCCTCGATACAACTTCCTTGAGGTATACTTCTGCTAGGGTGGAGAACTTATCCGTTTCTTTGATAGCCAGGAAGTGAGCAGACTTTGTGAGTCGATCCACGATCACCCAAATAGTATCATTACCACGTTGAGATCTAGGCAGGCCAGTAACAAAATCCATGGAAATTTGCTCCCATTTCCATTGTGGTATCTCTGGTTGTTGAAGTGGGCCTGAAGGTTTCTGATATTCCGCCTTAACTCTCGCACACGTCAAGCACTTGCTAACGTATGTTGCTATGTGGGCCTTCATGCTAGGCCACCAGTATGTGGTTTTGATGTCGTGGTACATTTTATCCGAACCAGGGTGCACTGAGTAGCGAGACTTGTGTGCCTCATCCATCACAAGCTCTCGTAGGTTGCCATAAAGTGGGACCCAAATACGTCCTGTTACATAGTAAGCACCGTCTTCCTTCTGTTCTAAGCGTTGCCTCGAGCCGCGTAGGGCTTCAGCCCTGACGTTTTCTGGTTTCAATGCTTCTACCTGAGCATTTCGTATTTGGGAAGAAAGACTAGACTGTATAGTGAGTTGTAAAGCTCGTACGCGCTTGGGCGCAGTATCCTTTCGACTGAGGGCGTCAGCCACAACATTGGCTTTGCCTGGGTGATACCTGATCGAGCATTCGTAATCGTTCAGCAGTTCGACCCATCGTCGTTGTCTCATATTGAGTTCCTTCTGTTTAAAGATGTGTTCGAGGCTTCTGTGATCAGTGTAGATAGCACACTTGGTGCCATACAAGTAATGTCACCATATCTTAAGTGCAAAAACAACCGCTCCCAGCTCTAGGTCGTGTGTAGTGTAGTTCTTCTCATGAACCTTGAGTTGGCGTGAAGCGTATGCTATAACTTTATCCCGCTGCATCAATACGCAACCAAGACCCTGTATAGATGCGTCGCAATAAACTACGAAGTCGTCTGTGCCCTCTGGCAATGAAAGGATAGGTGCACTGCAAAGTCTATCCTTTAAGTGCTGAAACGATAACTCCTGTGCGTTTCCCCAATGATAAACAACGCCCTTTTGCGTTAGTGAAGTAAGAGGCTGAGCAATACTAGAAAAATCCTTGATAAATCTCCTGTAATAACCTGCCAATCCCAAGAATTGGCGAATTTCCGTAGGTGTACGACATGCAGGCCAGCTCTTGATTGACTCTACCTTGGATGGATCAACGTGAATTCCATCCTTGTTCACTACATGGCCTAAGAAATGGACTTCTCGAAGCCAGAAGTCACATTTGAAAAACTTGGCGTACAGCTGTTCTTTTCGAAGGAGTTCCAAAATAAGTCGTAAATGTTGCTCGTGTTCCTCCTGACTCTTCGAATAGATCAGGATGTCATCTATGAAGACAATAACGAATTTGTCTAAATAAGGCTTGCATGCTCGATTCATCAAGTCCATGAAGACCGCCGGTGCGTTTGTCATCCCAAAAGGCATGACCAAAAACTCATAGTGGCCATATCGAGTTCTGAAGGCTGTTTTGGAGACGTCCTCTTCTCGGACTCTCAGTTGGTGATACCCTGATCTCAAATCAATCTTTGAATAGTAGCTCGACCCTTGCAGCTGGTCGAACAGGTCGTCAATGCGTGGAAGAGGATAGCGATTCTTCACAGTCACCTTGTTCAGTTCACGGTAGTCGATGCACATTCTGAACGTACCGTCTTTCTTCTTCACAAATAGCACTGGAGCTCCCCAGGGAGAAGAGCTAGGACAAATAAAACCCTTATCTAAGAGTTCTTGTAGTTGCGTAGATAGCTCTTTCAACTCTGATGGAGCTAAACGATACGGTGCACGAGCTATGGGTGCCGCTCCAGGAGCTAACTCGATTTGAAACTCAACCTGACGATGAGGCGGGAGGCCAGGTAGTTCTTCAGGAAATACTTCCGGATAGTCGCGTACAATCGGAAAGTCTTCTATCTTTTTCTCTTTCTTCGAGGTGTCAGTAACGAGAGCCAGAAAGGCAGTGTGGCCCTTACGAAAACACTTTTGGGCCTTAAGGGAAGATATGATGCTCACAATAGCACCACTCTTGTCGCCACGAATCATGAGAGGTTCATCACCTGGGCGAGGAATACGGACAATCTTTTCGTTACAAAGAATCTCTGTTCGATGTTGAGGTAGCCAATTCATACCAATAACGATGTCGAAACCATCACAACGTTGGGGTCATTCCTAATATCACCCTGTCTAATCACGAACACTCGACCCCTGGCATCATTGCCGTCATTATTACCCCCGTTGTTGTCCCATTGTTGTTCCCGTTTCCTTGGTTGTGGTTCTGATTCTGATTCTGGTTCAGCCGTGGGTAGCGTCTCATGAAATGATCTCCAGTACCACACTGATAACATCCCTTGTTATCCTGCTGTTGCTGCTGATTTTGTGGAGCTTGTGGCTGCTGTTATCGGTTCTGGTTTGCAGGACGTGAGCTTCTACAATCTTTGGCTCCATAACCAAGCTTGTTGCATCTCTAACGACAATCTTTTCCCCGGTATCCATCCTGACTTCGATTACCAAAAGACTGCTGCCTGGGGCTCCTGTACTCATCCGTTTTTCGCTGCTGCGACTGAGACTGAACCGAAGTGGAATCCTTTGCTCGAATTTCCATCCCACTTGCAGAAGTAGTAGTAGTAGTACCAATATGCTTAGGCAGCTTGTCCTGTTCCACGGCCCGGTCGGTGAGACGACGAGCAATACGAGTAACATCATGGATAGTAGCAAGATTAGCAGAAGTCACATGACTTTGAATCTCTGGTACTAAGCCTTTGGGGTACAACCCAATGCACTTGGTGGGAGGACCCACCATAGTTGGACATAACACTGCCAGTTCGTTGGATCGTTTCGTGTAAGCTTCTATCTCTGACCCCGTCATCATCAGATTAAAGAACTCCATATCCAGTTTGCGGATGTCATCTCAACTACGGCATTCACGTTTGGATCAGTTCCTTAAGAATCATTCCATGGGGTGGCATTAGCAGCCGCCAGCCCCAGCATCTGAACTTGCGCGTGTCACACCCTGGCTTTGCGGAAGCGTGGTTAGTTTTGGTGTGACTTCTTAATACCATAGCTTAATCGTAACAAGCTATATGAATTTAAAAACCATGCAAGTCATCCATTAAGTTTTGAAAACAAAATACAGTACCATTGTTTTTTTTTAACATGCAACCATAACCTTGTTTAACAACATTACAACTTATAACATAACATAAACGTGGTTTAAGGACTGTGTCTTGTCCAGGAAAGAGACACATCCCCTAAACCCTGATGACTCCATGACAAGTGCAGCGGAAAACGTTCCATACCGTGCCAGATCCGTTTAATTTCCTGAAATACATGTGAGTTGAAAAATCAACAATAATGTTGAGCGAGTTCATGTGCAAGTGGGTAAGTAAAACACTTGTAAGTATAAAAGTTTCCTGGTATGTAGCAGTGTAAGAGGACTTGTGATCACCAATGGTTTGCAAGGCCATTAGCATGTCGTGAAATGCAAGTAGGAAGACACAACCCTAGCTGATTTTTGCGTTGGGCAACCAAGTCACTCCAGGTCCGTTTTGGTTAGCCTCAGAGAGGTCCGTTTGGCCTAGAGCTGGGCTCGCTACACCCAAATAGATCTACCGCTCGAGTCCCTCGGTGTTCTAACTACCCATTCACATGATCTAAACCTCCTTACGTAAATCATACCGTGTATAAAGTACTTGTAAACAAAGTAACATGTATTTCACCCCCGCAGTTAAGTAAACTGAAAACAGTTAGAGAAAAGGGGGACATGAACTCACAGTGAATGCGCGTCTCTACCAAGTGTCTCCAATACAGTAAGCTGTGCAACGACCTACAAGTGCTAATTCTATTAGACGGACGGCCGTGCCTTAGCTTTATAGTTTATGTCTTTGGGAAATAGTTAGACAACTATTTCGTGTTTATGTTCCGTATACACTTGGTAGTTATACTTCTTCCCAAGGATGGGGGATACAATACATGTGCGTAAGTTACGTTTTATCAATCGTGTGGTAATGTAATTACCGGTGTAACTTATATGTTTGTGTAAGCGTTCGCAAAGTTTTGGAATCATTAACGCTTGTAAATATTATTTTTGCTCTAAAATAATATTTATGTATTTTCACAAAATAATCATAAACAGTGTTGTGACAAATATACTTATCACGTTATTCTTTGTGAAAATCCCACCTCCGAATATTTAGTAAAATATAGTGTTGGCGAAATTTATGTTTCGAAAGTATGTTCAAAATAGTTCTAACACTTGTTGTGTAAAAAGTTTAAGTGTTAGGTTTTTAGGAAAATTTCGCCAGAGTTTCCTCTGTAACTGGAGGTGGCCACGCTTTCAAGCGTATCATTTTCTTTTAAACAAATCAATCAACAACTTCTTTATTCAATCAAACAATTTCCGACACATCAAACTAGTCGACAAGTATGTAAATTTGCATAATCGCATGAACTTGTAGTTTTTCCGCATCTATAATGTAAATCCACTTTACATATTTAGATCTTTATGTAAAGTAGCTTTAATCTTGTAAAAACCTTGTGACTAACGAAATCCGTCTTTACAACTTCTAGTCATTTTTCCCAAAAATAGTTATTTGTCGGATCTTTTCATTTCACAAGTGTCTACACACTTGTGGTTTATAAAATCATATTTATTAGTGTAAGATCCATCTTTAGAAAAACATGATTTCTTTAAAGTGTGGTCTTTCAAAAATACCACTTGCGGATACGTAGATCCGCTAGTTTTAAACATCATTTTACCGGTTAAATCACTTTTACACAAGTAAAATATTTTCTCACAAGTTCATGTATCTTGTGTGGTAGAGTTTCGCCTTTTAACCCTTGTGGTAACCAAAAACAAGCTTATGTGAAGATACGTGATCTTACAAAGTCGGGTTAAACGGAGATCCGAGCTACCACATCATAGATCGGGTCTAGATAAACACAAATTCCAAGTCCTACGACTTTTACACAAGTTATATGCTATTAACCTCCATTTTTGTGATTTTAGTAGACTTTAAAGTTCCAAAACGCATGTTAACGATATTTCACCGATAAAATTCCTTTTAACCACTTTAAACATGCTTAAATATGAGTTTTACGTGATATACCTCTAGCTCGGGGCTAGGGAAGAATCTCGACGAAAACGAGGTGGATAAAAGCTAACGGTGGAGGTCCTTCGTGATCCGAGTGCACCAAAGCTCCTTATATGCGACCTTTGACGTATGTATGATCTTGGAATGATGAGACAAGAACCGAAAATTGTGATGGTGGTGAGGGTGATGTTCGGCCGAGAGTGGGAGAGAGCAAGAGAGAAGTGATTTGTTTGTGATGTTAAGTGATAATGATCTCTAGTAATCAAGTGTTATATATAGGCAAGTTCAAGGTGCATTACCCATTGGTCATTGTGTAGTGAAGATACTAGGCATTTGAGATTTGGCAAGATCACAAGTACAAATTGGTGCCCCCTAGGTAACCGCTCGGTTTGGGGGGGGGGGTCCTTGGTCCGATTTTAATTAGATAGTTAGGAGTTTAGTTATGTTAAATAAGTTAGGTTAAGTGTTAAACTCCGTTAGTTACGTGCAACGTGTTATGACGGGTGTTAGGGTAATCAGGGACCCTAACTGGCTCAGCAAAAAAAATAAAAGTGAAAATACTAATATTTTCATGTCCCGGGTAAAGTCCGGTTGTTCGGTTGGATAGTAATCCGTTAAAGTGTTACAAAAGACTTTAAAGTGTCGTTATTACATTTTAGTGACACCATTTGTTTTCCCGACACTTTAGAAAGTGTCTAGTGTTATTTTCTCATTTCTGGCACTTTACTAGTCAGCTAGAAGCCGGTTAAATTGTTAAAGTGCTGTGTTTGGTACTTAAAGTACGTTCTTGGCACATCCGAAACAGTGTATCTTATTCCTAGAGACGCGGTAACACAACCCTTATATCCCTACACTCACTACCAGTGTAGTCAAAATATGTGAGGCTCTTAACAGGCCTTAGAGGCAGTATTTGCCTGATGCTGGTTATATCAGCATGTTCACTGTGTATCCGTTTAGTGCTACTGTGCTTTTTGTGCATCATGTTTGTCACTAGGGTTCCACATGTAAATAATGTAGTGACAGCAAATAAAGTATGATGCAAGTGAGTGCATGTATCAGTATGCAGGTAGCAGTTCATCAGCTAGTTCAATCAAGCACAGTAATCAAGTAATAATTAATCATTAATTAAGTTGTACGGATACCTGGTTTAGTGCGGGTTGTCACATTCTCCCCCCGTTAAATAAATTTCGTCCCGAAATTTAAGTTCTGCTTGCAGAAGCAGGGTTCTTGGGAAATAAGTGGGGGTATTTCTCTTTCATCCGGTCCTCACGTTCCCAGGTAAATTCAGGACCATGTCTGGCATTCCAACGTACTTTGACGAGTTTGACACTGCTCCGGCGGGTCTTGTTAACTTTCCAATCCGTGACCTCGACAGGTTCTTCAACGAAGTGGAGCGTGTCGTCAATGTGAATCTCGTCGATAGGAATGGCAACGTCAATTTGAGTTGGACTTTTCTTTAAATTGGATACATGAAATGTATCGTGAACACCATTTAGTTCAGCGGGTAGGTCCAACTTGTATGCTACTGTCCCAATTCTTTCCAGAATTCTGAAAGGACCAATGTAGCGTGGATTTAACTTCCCACGCTTTCCGAAGCGTGCTACCCCTTTCCAGGGTGAAACTTTCAATAATACCATCTCTCCGACTTGGAAGTCCACACGCTTCCGGTTTGGATCCGCGTAGGCCTTTTGTCTGTGGCGAGCGGCTTCTATGCGTTTAAGTATTTGCGCAATTTTGTCTGTCGTCTCTTGGACGATTTCGGGACCAGCAAGCTGCCTATCACCCGCGTCAGACCAACATAGTGGTGATCGGCACTTGCGTCCGTATAGGGCCTCAAATGGCGCAACACCAATGCTGGTGTGGTAGCTGTTGTTGTATGAAAATTCGACCAAAGGTAAGTGTTTATCCCAGCTACCGCCTAAATCCATAACACATGCCCTCAGCATGTCTTCCAACGTTTGTATTGTTCGCTCGCTCTGGCCATCAGTTTGCGGATGGAATGCCGTGCTCAGATTCAATTGTGAGCCAAAAGATTCTTGGAAAGATTGCCATATTCTTGACACAAATCTTCCGTCTCTATCAGAGATGATCGAGAGAGGTACTCCATGACGTGCTACGATCTCTCTCATGTAAATTTCCGCAAGTTTACTAGTACTGTCTTTCTCCTTGATTGGCAGAAAGTGTGCGGACTTTGTTAGGCGGTCAACAATCACCCAAATCATATCATGGCCTCTTGGCGTTCTTGGCAGTTTCGTAACAAAATCCATTGAGATTTGTTCCCATTTCCACTTGGGAATCTCAGGTTGTTGCAGAAGTCCCGAAGGCTTCTGGTATTCTGCCTTGACTTTAGCGCACGTTAAACATTTGCTCACGTAAACAGCAACGTCGCCTTTCATCCTAGGCCACCAATAGTAATTTTTGAGATCTTGGTACATCTTATCCGATCCAGGGTGGATAGAGTACCGTGACTTGTGCGCTTCGTCGAAAATAACTTCCCTTAATCCACCAAACAGAGGAACCCAAATCCTTTTCTCAAAACATAACGTTCCTTCCTCGTTTGGTACCAAAAGCTTCTCCATTCCACGGAGATATTCTTCCTCAAGGTTTCCCTCCTTGAGAGCTTCCTTTTGTGCAGCGCGAATGCGCAAGGAGAGATCGGTTCGAATGATCATTTCCAAAGCCCTAACCCTTATGGGCTTGATTCTTTCTTTACGACTTAGGGCATCGGCGACTACATTCGCCTTCCCTGGGTGATACTTTATCTCGCAGTCGTAATCGTTTAACAATTCAACCCATCGTCTTTGCCTCATATTCAACTCCTTCTGGTTGAATATATGCTGTAGGCTTTTGTGATCTGTGAAGATTGTGCACTTCGTACCATACAGGTAGTGTCTCCAGATCTTTAGTGCAAAAACCACTGCGCCAAGCTCTAAATCGTGGGTGGTATAGTTCTTTTCGTGCACTTTCAGTTGGCGTGATGCGTAAGCAATGACCTTTTGGCGTTGCATCAACACACAACCCAATCCCTGACGCGATGCGTCGCAGTATACCACAAAATCGTCGGTACCTTCCGGTAGAGCTAAGATTGGCGCGTTGCAGAGCTTATCTTTCAATATCTGAAATGCTTCATCCTGTTTGATTCCCCAATCAAACGTCTTATCCTTCTGTGTCAGGAGCGTCAATGGCTGAGCGAGTTTCGAGAAATCCTCGATGAACCTTCTATAGTAGCCAGCCAAACCCAAGAATTGTCGAATCTCGGTTGGCGTTGTAGGCGTTTCCCAGTTCTTGATTGCCTCGATCTTTGTGGGATCAACATGAATTCCATCCCCATTAACCACATGTCCAAGAAACTGGACTTCGCGTAGCCAAAACTCGCACTTGGAGAATTTGGCGTACAGCTGTTCCTTCTTTAGCAGCTCTAGTATGGTTCTAAGATGTTGTTCGTGTTCAGCCTTCGTCTTTGAGTAAATCAGGATGTCGTCGATGAATACAATCACGAACTTGTCTAAGTATGGCTTGCAAACTCTATTCATTAGATCCATGAATACCGCAGGTGCGTTTGTCAAACCAAATGGCATAACGAGGAACTCGTAGTGTCCATAACGAGTTCGAAAGGCTGTTTTCGGGATACTTTCCTCCTGTATCCTTAGTTGATGGTATCCAGATCGAAGATCGATCTTAGAGTAACAGCTTGAACCTTGAAGTTGGTCGAACAGATCATCAATTCTTGGCAGTGGATACCTGTTCTTGATCGTTAGCTTGTTCAATTCTCTGTAGTCAATACACATGCGGAAACTTCCGTCCTTCTTCTTGACAAACAAGACCGGAGCTCCCCAAGGCGAGAAGCTTGGTCGGATAAAACCTTTGTCTAACAACTCTTGAAGTTGTGTCGACAATTCCTGCATCTCAGACGGAGCAAGTCTGTAAGGTGCCTTAGCCACAGGCGCTGCACCTGGAACTAAGTCGATGTGAAACTCCACTTGCCTCTGAGGTGGCAGTCCGGGTAAGTCTTCTGGGAAGACTTCCGGATATTCCCTTACGACAGGGATGTCTTCGATCCTTGGTTCGGCAGCCTTCCTATCCACGATGTGTGCCAGGAAAGCAACACATCCTTTTTGTAAACACTTCCTTGCTTTCAAGCAGCTGATAAATCTTAGCGGCGTGTCACGCTTCTCTCCGTGAACCACAATTGTCTCACCATCATCAGTTGGGATACGAACAACTTTCTCGTGACATACTATCTCAGCCTTGTTTCCGGATAACCAATCCATTCCTACCACCACGTCGAAACTTCCCAATTCGACTGGTAGTAGATCCAAAGTAAACTCGCGTTCTCCCAGTTCTATCACGCAACCTCTGATTACTTCGTCGGCTCCAACTAACTTTCCATTAGCTAATTCAATCGAGTAGGGAATGTCTAATTTACTTGCAGCTAACCCAAGCATATTCTTAAATTCTAATGATACGAAGCTATAATCGGCACCAGTATCAAATAAAACGGATGCATAGCGTTGATTGATAGGGAACGTACCAGTAACAACATTTGGATCTTGGCGTGCCTCCCTAGCTTCGAGTTGGAACACTCTACCACGGGCTTGATTCAATGTTGGGCAATTCTTCTTAAAATGCCCGATTTCCCCGCAGTTATAGCATCCGAGCCTCTGTCCATTACCACCAGCTTGATCATTTCCCTGATTACGATTTACTGCGCCCGCTTGGTTAGCGTTGTTGCCCTGATTTCTGTTACCTCCAAAATTTCCTTGCGGGCGGTTTCCGTTTCCACCACGGTTATCATTTCTATTTCCATATCCTCCCTGGCCTCCCCGGCCAGTACCAACCCAACAGGTGTCCTTCAAATGACCACGTTTCCCACATACTTCGCATACTTTTAGCCTACATTGACCCGAATGGTGACGCTGGCAGGCACTACACTTAGGCAGAGTGCCCATATATCCTCTTCCTCTCCTTCCACTGCCAGCTGCACCCTGAGCTGGCGTGCTTGGTGCTCCTCTCTTACCATCACTGCTAACACCTTGTTTGAAGTTCGAAAACTTTCTCTTGTTACTTCCTGACGACTCAACATGAGTCTCATTCTCCTTTGCCTTAACATCACCAAATTTGTTTAGACGAATCGCCTCCTCGGTGAGAGCCACGCTTAAATCGATGGCTTCAGTGATAGTTGCTGGTTTGGAGGAGGTTACCATACTTATGATTTGGGGAGCCAAACCCCAAATGAAGCGCTCGATTCGCTTGTATTCAGGCGTAACCATGTAAGGAACCACTTGAGATAAGTCGTGAAACCTCTGGACATATTCCGCAATCTTTGGACCGTCCATCTTTAAGTGCCAAAATTCAGTCTCCAACCTTTGAATTTCTGCGCGTGAACAGTACTTTTTGCGCATCAGTTCTTTCAATTCGGCCCAAGTCAGGGCGTAGGCGGCAGCTTCGCCTAGAGTTTGTACTTGTAGGTTCCACCAGGACAGGGCTCCATCTAGAAACAGCCCTGAAATGTATGTGACTTGCTGATTCTCTGCACACTTGCTCATGCGTAAGACAGAATCGGTTTTCTCAGCCCAGCGGGTAAAGGCAACTGCACCTCCTGTGCCATTGAAGTTAACTGGTTTGCAGTCTAAGAACTGCTTGTAGGTGCATCCTGCACGTATGTTAAAACATGTGTTTGGCATTAGCATCATCGCTAAAATCTCCAACTAGTTCATGGTAGGTTCGAATGGCGTGGTATTACCGTGAGGTGGATTGTTATTGCCTTGGTTAACACTTCCGCTTCCTCCAGGCTGAGATGCTGCGTACTGTGCTATGGCAGCTGCAATGACTTGCTGTAGCTCTGCCTCGTTAGTAGGCATTGGTGTTGGGCGTTTTGGCGGCATCTTCTAAAAGATGGTTTAAGTTAGTTAGGCCATAATAAGGCTCCGTTGTTATAATACGTAAATTAGTTCGTAATATAGTGTACGCATATAACGGTAGTAATAGTATAATCACATATCGTCTCATGTTATCACACATCACAAATATCAATCACACACATCCAATGTCAATATAAACAAGTAGTCAAGCAAATCAAAATATGGTGAGAACACTGCGATTGCCATATAAATGAGACCACATCGTAAGTGTATACATACAATCATCAATCACTAGGGGCTACATCACCCCTGTCAAAAGCTACATCAGTATCAATACAACATCAAGTACATAACAAAAGTCAAATCATAACGTAGTCTCCCCAAAATGCTGTGCAGTCAAAAAGCAATCGCCGCCTTATCACCTCGCCTACCCAAGTGGCACCGATGAGCTCTAAGTAGATGGTGGTGGAGGAGGAAAATGGGTATAAAACAAACGGCGCAACTGTAACCAGTCCGCCTCCATCGCCTGCTGTGTACGAATAATGAAGGCAATCTGCTGCTCCAAAGTAGTAAGACGAGCAGCATAGTCAGGGGGTAATGGTCGTGATGGCTGCAACGGAGAGGGTACCCGGCCATGGCACTGACATGGCTGCAGATGGGCTCTCTCCAACTCCTGTAGTCGCTGCTCATGCGACTCATGCTGGTATACAAATGACATCAATACATCCTCAATGGTGTGGCCCACATGGAACCTGTGGTATGGATCAGTGGGTGGCATAGGGGAAAACGGTGCCCAAAGCAGTGGCCCCTGTGTGGGGTCAAAGGGTGCCACACGAAAAGGAACAGTAGTGGGTGGGACAAAAGGAATCTGAGGCATGAAAGGCATGGGCATCGGTACATGCCCATCAGGGTGTGCTGAAGAGCCCTCTCCAGGCCCTGCTGGAGGTATAAACATAGGAACCTGAAACGAAAAATCAGTATGTGGTGCAACAGGAATCTGTGGAGGGAATGGGGGAACGTCCTCGTCTGCCGGTATCCAGCCATGCTGGGCAGACTCGTCCGGTGGATCCATATGAGCCGCGAACGGTGCATGTCCGGGCTCTATGGGAACGGGATCAAATATGGGAGCAACAACAGGGTGGTCGGGTGCCAAGTGCTCGAAAGGGGGGTCAACTGGTACAACAACAATGGGTAAAGGACCAATGGGATCAACAGGAACATCTATGTGGTGATCATCAGCAATGGGCTCAAAAGGTACATTAGCATGCACAGGGTCATGCTCTGGTAAAGGGTCAAGGGCAGCTGCCTGCTCAGGTGCAATGGCAGGCTCAAAATCATCAAACGCCATGTCAAAATCAACATCGGGATCAATCGGATCAAAAAGGTCAATAGGATCTGCTGGATCCTCCATCAACTCGTCCATCGGGACATACTCTAAATCACGGTCAGGATCAAATCCTGGTGGGAACATAGGATTTGAATCCTCCTCGTCGTCATGGTCAAAAACAAGTCCAGGTATGGAAGCAACAGAAAAAGCCTGGTCAGAATCGGACCCATGGGAGAAGTGCTGCGCACTATGAGCATGTGTGGGTACAGAAGCCACAGACTCAAAGGAGTCCGCGACTGGGGAATGAGCAGGTGACTCCGCAGCCGGAGCATCTGCGATCAGTAAGGGAGCAACAGCAGGTAGGGCCTCGCCCTGAGCATCCTCCAAAGGCTCCTCCTCAAACATATCGACGTCGTCCTCCTCGTCGTCGATGGGTAAATCATAAGCTGGGTACGCAGCCAGCGGTATGGGAGCAGGGATCAGTGCCAAGGGTAGATCCCCTGCTGGAAGATCAACTGGGAGCTCATCAACGCCGTCGGGTAAGGCGAATGGCTGAAAGTCATCGTCATCCGTGCTGGTGAAGTCTGACGTATAAACCTCGTGCTCCGATGACTCAATGTCGTCTGAAACGATAGGCCTCGGGCCTGTGGTGCCTGAACCACCAGTGTCTGCAGAATCCATGTGTCTGTAACATATACAAAAACATGCACAAATAGTCAATCATAAATCAAGTAATCACATAAGTCATCAAGTAAGGCATCACATAATCCTCCTAGTCTTACTAGCCAATACCATCCAGTCTACCAGACTGCTCTATCCTTTACTTAAACCAAACCTCGATCCTCCAGATCGATCCTTAGCCCTCCAGGCTGAACCTTTTCTTCCTAGCCTTGCTAGCCCACTATCTTGGTCACCTAGACCAAGCCTCGATCCTCTAGATCGATCCTATAACAAACCAACGTGCTCAACTACCTTGACCATCTCGATCCTCCAGATCGATCCTCAGCCCTCCAAGCTGAACTTATAATTAATAAAATGTGCTCAACATTTGTTTGTAAAAAGTGTGGATCTGGACTTAAGTGGTATGCAGAAAAATGTTTTCGTGAGAGCCCTAGTGATCATAGTCTAGACTCGAGACAGAATCCTAGTTCGCTATGATCAGAGCTCTGATACCAAGCTGTCACACCCTGGCTTTGCGGAAGCGTGGTTAGTTTTGGTGTGACTTCTTAATACCATAGCTTAATCGTAACAAGCTATATGAATTTAAAAACCATGCAAGTCATCCATTAAGTTTTGAAAACAAAATACAGTACCATTGTTTTTTTTTAACATGCAACCATAACCTTGTTTAACAACATTACAACTTATAACATAACATAAACGTGGTTTAAGGACTGTGTCTTGTCCAGGAAAGAGACACATCCCCTAAACCCTGATGACTCCATGACAAGTGCAGCGGAAAACGTTCCATACCGTGCCAGATCCGTTTAATTTCCTGAAATACATGTGAGTTGAAAAATCAACAATAATGTTGAGCGAGTTCATGTGCAAGTGGGTAAGTAAAACACTTGTAAGTATAAAAGTTTCCTGGTATGTAGCAGTGTAAGAGGACTTGTGATCACCAATGGTTTGCAAGGCCATTAGCATGTCGTGAAATGCAAGTAGGAAGACACAACCCTAGCTGATTTTTGCGTTGGGCAACCAAGTCACTCCAGGTCCGTTTTGGTTAGCCTCAGAGAGGTCCGTTTGGCCTAGAGCTGGGCTCGCTACACCCAAATAGATCTACCGCTCGAGTCCCTCGGTGTTCTAACTACCCATTCACATGATCTAAACCTCCTTACGTAAATCATACCGTGTATAAAGTACTTGTAAACAAAGTAACATGTATTTCACCCCCGCAGTTAAGTAAACTGAAAACAGTTAGAGAAAAGGGGGACATGAACTCACAGTGAATGCGCGTCTCTACCAAGTGTCTCCAATACAGTAAGCTGTGCAACGACCTACAAGTGCTAATTCTATTAGACGGACGGCCGTGCCTTAGCTTTATAGTTTATGTCTTTGGGAAATAGTTAGACAACTATTTCGTGTTTATGTTCCGTATACACTTGGTAGTTATACTTCTTCCCAAGGATGGGGGATACAATACATGTGCGTAAGTTACGTTTTATCAATCGTGTGGTAATGTAATTACCGGTGTAACTTATATGTTTGTGTAAGCGTTCGCAAAGTTTTGGAATCATTAACGCTTGTAAATATTATTTTTGCTCTAAAATAATATTTATGTATTTTCACAAAATAATCATAAACAGTGTTGTGACAAATATACTTATCACGTTATTCTTTGTGAAAATCCCACCTCCGAATATTTAGTAAAATATAGTGTTGGCGAAATTTATGTTTCGAAAGTATGTTCAAAATAGTTCTAACACTTGTTGTGTAAAAAGTTTAAGTGTTAGGTTTTTAGGAAAATTTCGCCAGAGTTTCCTCTGTAACTGGAGGTGGCCACGCTTTCAAGCGTGTCATTTTCTTTTAAACAAATCAATCAACAACTTCTTTATTCAATCAAACAATTTCCGACACATCAAACTAGTCGACAAGTATGTAAATTTGCATAATCGCATGAACTTGTAGTTTTTCCGCATCTATAATGTAAATCCACTTTACATATTTAGATCTTTATGTAAAGTAGCTTTAATCTTGTAAAAACCTTGTGACTAACGAAATCCGTCTTTACAACTTCTAGTCATTTTTCCCAAAAATAGTTATTTGTCGGATCTTTTCATTTCACAAGTGTCTACACACTTGTGGTTTATAAAATCATATTTATTAGTGTAAGATCCATCTTTAGAAAAACATGATTTCTTTAAAGTGTGGTCTTTCAAAAATACCACTTGCGGATACGTAGATCCGCTAGTTTTAAACATCATTTTACCGGTTAAATCACTTTTACACAAGTAAAATATTTTCTCACAAGTTCATGTATCTTGTGTGGTAGAGTTTCGCCTTTTAACCCTTGTGGTAACCAAAAACAAGCTTATGTGAAGATACGTGATCTTACAAAGTCGGGTTAAACGGAGATCCGAGCTACCACATCATAGATCGGGTCTAGATAAACACAAATTCCAAGTCCTACGACTTTTACACAAGTTATATGCTATTAACCTCCATTTTTGTGATTTTAGTAGACTTTAAAGTTCCAAAACGCATGTTAACGATATTTCACCGATAAAATTCCTTTTAACCACTTTAAACAAGCTTAAATATGAGTTTTACGTGATATACCTCTAGCTCGGGGCTAGGGAAGAATCTCGACGAAAACGAGGTGGATAAAAGCTAACGGTGGAGGTCCTTCGTGATCCGAGTGCACCAAAGCTCCTTATATGCGACCTTTGACGTATGTATGATCTTGGAATGATGAGACAAGAACCGAAAATTGTGATGGTGGTGAGGGTGATGTTCGGCCGAGAGTGGGAGAGAGCAAGAGAGAAGTGATTTGTTTGTGATGTTAAGTGATAATGATCTCTAGTAATCAAGTGTTATATATAGGCAAGTTCAAGGTGCATTACCCATTGGTCATTGTGTAGTGAAGATACTAGGCATTTGAGATTTGGCAAGATCACAAGTACAAATTGGTGCCCCCTAGGTAACCGCTCGGTTTGGGGGGGGGGGGGGGGTCCTTGGTCCGATTTTAATTAGATAGTTAGGAGTTTAGTTATGTTAAATAAGTTAGGTTAAGTGTTAAACTCCGTTAGTTACGTGCAACGTGTTATGACGGGTGTTAGGGTAATCAGGGACCCTAACTGGCTCAGCAAAAAAAATAAAAGTGAAAATACTAATATTTTCATGTCCCGGGTAAAGTCCGGTTGTTCGGTTGGATAGTAATCCGTTAAAGTGTTACAAAAGACTTTAAAGTGTCGTTATTACATTTTAGTGACACCATTTGTTTTCCCGACACTTTAGAAAGTGTCTAGTGTTATTTTCTCATTTCTGGCACTTTACTAGTCAGCTAGAAGCCGGTTAAATTGTTAAAGTGCTGTGTTTGGTACTTAAAGTACGTTCTTGGCACATCCGAAACAGTGTATCTTATTCCTAGAGACGCGGTAACACAACCCTTATATCCCTACACTCACTACCAGTGTAGTCAAAATATGTGAGGCTCTTAACAGGCCTTAGAGGCAGTATTTGCCTGATGCTGGTTATATCAGCATGTTCACTGTGTATCCGTTTAGTGCTACTGTGCTTTTTGTGCATCATGTTTGTCACTAGGGTTCCACATGTAAATAATGTAGTGACAGCAAATAAAGTATGATGCAAGTGAGTGCATGTATCAGTATGCAGGTAGCAGTTCATCAGCTAGTTCAATCAAGCACAGTAATCAAGTAATAATTAATCATTAATTAAGTTGTACGGATACCTGGTTTAGTGCGGGTTGTCACAGCGCGTTCCGCCAAGTTAGCGTAGTGCCTTCGAGAGTACCAGTGGCATAATTCACCCTATGAGCCTCAGGGCATTCACACGTCTCTAAGACAACTCGAGCTTTTCAAACCAATGGAGGAGTCCAACAGCTCCTTTAGTGCCATTGAAAGTATTAGGATGACAGTCCACGAACGTCTTAAGTGTGCATACAGGCGGCTGAGCGTTCTGACCTTGTTGCGCGAGGAAGAAACGAAAGGGTTAAGCGCGAGAGTTGGGTCATGAGAGTAGGATCTAACATCCTAGGATAGGTTCGTAACAGCAGGTTATACCTCCTGCCTGGGCGGCTGCGAGTGCTGCCGTAACTTGTTCGTTGATAAGAGCCGTCAGCTGGCTTGAGTTAGGTTCACACGTTCCCTCATGATCTCACATCGAAGGAAACACGAGTAGGAAAGGTGTCGCGAATGTGTGTAAGTGTGGAGTGAAAGTAGAGAGCAAGCACAAATGTGTTTTCAAACTATAGTTGCTACGTTCATCTAAGCATACAATAAGCAAAGTTCTATGCAATCTAGCAAGTAGGCAATATAAAACGTAAACCATATCACCTAGAATGTCGAGCCTTGCACGTGGAGTGAAGCGTCGTTGTGGATCGTAGAGCACTGTACAGGTTATAGTCTGGTTTTAACAAAAAGGTTTTCCTTTATTAAAACCAAGTTCTCTATAACCAATGGCTCTGATACCAATCTGTCACACCCCCAAAATCCACATGCGGAGTATCACCGCTTGGAGGCGTGACTGACCAGGATCAAACCACTAATCATATTGAACAAGTAAATAATTAAGTGTAAAAGTCCAACCAACACGATTAGTGTCCAAAGCAAACATAGTTAAGTTATGAGCGGAAGCATAATGTTTTAAAACCAAATCATAAGTTTAGATATTCAAAGGTTTAACATGGCACACAGCTGTCCATGTCCCACAACGACTCTTCCTTGTGCAAGCTCCAGCTAAGTACCTATAGACCTGCAAAGCATGTAGTAACGAGTCAACAACAAGTTGAGTGAGTTCACGTTTGGTTGTCCAGTTTATAGTTGTTCCGAAAACACAGTTTGCTCTTTACCAGCTATCCAGCCGTGGGGGTTACCCCATAGTTCGAAAAACGTTTATTAGTTACCCGTTCTTACGTTGGCTATTCCAGCCCGGCTCTATGGCCGTGGGGGCTACCCCATGTTTAATTCACCAGACTCGTTACCATATCGACTACTAACGTTCGTCATGTTTAAGTGCCCTAACGTCTGTGTCTATCATCACTGACGTGCCATAGTCCATTAGTCCACGCCCGTCCTCTGCGGCACGGTGTGAGGTTTGTTAAACCTAATAGCGCTATTTAACTAATGACCCGTTCGCCATTGGCCTCGGCGATTAAGTCGATATAAAAGGAAGGACTTCGTTGATAGAGTTCTAGTCTAGTATAGTTAAATCCGTCTCATACTGGACGAGGAATCTATGTTCCTGATTACGTCTCAACAGGACGAGGAATCTATATTCCTGATTACGTCTCAACAGGACGAGGAATCCCTATTCCTTAACCCATTCCCAACCCCTGGGAATCCCATGCTTTGTAACGAAGTGTGAACTCACCTTGGTTTGCTCGGCAGATTACACAGAAAGGTCGAGACTAGCAGCTAGTGGTCAACCACGTCCTAACACGGTTATCATACAAGTCAGGTTTTGGTGTCAAATAGCGCACACAAGTATCACATTGATAACATACAAGAAACACATACAAAACATGGCAAATATGCACATCACGTTAACCCATTTAATTTGTGTGACCTGAAAGGTTAAGCCCAATAATCAACGGCCCAATATTCAGAAACCCAATAATATAAATCGTTCAATCCATAACCGGCCCAAACACTAAACATGTAATCCAACTTGTACGATTTATGCATCTTGTGCGACTGGAACTTGTACAATCCAATTACCAGCCCAGCCCAACATAACAACCGGCCCAAACAGTTAATTAATCATTCATCATGTGCGGCCCAGCAGCCTTGTGCGACCGGGAACCCCTTGTGCGAATAGGTCATCTTGTGCGACTAGATGACTTGTTCGACTAAGCTCCTTGTGCGAGTGGACCTCTTGTGCAACCAAGAGGTCTTGTGCGACTTGTTTAAAAATCCAGAATTTATGGAAATAAGTTACATCCACTTATCTTGTAAATCAATTGACAAAGTTTCCATTTATTTTATCAATTAACAACTTAATAGTTTCTTACATGATTAACATTAGATCAAACAGGAGTTGTTAAATCATTTGATTCGCATAACCCTAATGAACACATGAACAACACATGAACAACAATTTATCAAACATATTATAATCATTCCCATTGGTAAATGCACTTCACATGGTCATCAGACCATCACATGTAAGCTTAGTAACAACTATGAAACTCTAATGCCCATTGGACCTTCCATTCTTTAGTGGATCTGACACAAAATCATTAATATACTAGACTTCCAAATCCATCATATGTTAACTATTTGTCATTATCTAGAAACACATCAATTGCCGTCAACTAGGTTAAGCATTCATAGGATGATTTTGATTGGACCTATTTATGTATAATGGCTGCCAATCCATTCACATGCTACATACCTCGATATCAGCCAACAACACCCAATTATTCTACAATTTCATTGGACCGAATCACTACAATCATCACTCATCAATCAGCATTACATATCACATAATCAGCCGAATAATATATTCATTAAATTATTGCCTAACATCATGAACTTTCGAATCATATTAACATTATCAAATACCTATGTGAGCCGACTAACAAGAACACTTATCATTCAACATCATAATCTATCATGTTAACCGAAACCCTAGATCATCATGCAACTATATTAGCATACACATCAAAACATCATCAAACATGTATTCGATAAATCCAAACACTGACCGGATTAGAGATGATTGAGGGTTAATCCGAATGATAGACTTCGAGTGAGAGACTCCTTGTTGCCGTCGAGTTCAAGAGGAGAAAAAGAGAGCACTAGGGTTTGGTGTGTAATATGAAATTGCAACAAATAATTAACAAGCTCTCTAAGGGTGTGTATGTGTAAGCGTATGAGGGAGTGGGCTGGACCCCACCTTGGGCTGCCCTTGGATCGGATGTAAGGAGTGTAGCCCAAATGGCTTGTGCGGCCGAGTGTGTGTTGTGCGTTTATCATACATACATTCACGAGCACGTAATAACATAACATTCACATAAATATTCACTTTCATAAAAGTCACATATCGTACACATACGTTACATCAAAGTACAAAGATCGGTTTGGAAATACGAGTTGTCACACAAACCTCGAGAATTCGACAGTATTGGGGGTGCCTTAGCATTTGTGCGTTGGGTGGAGAAGACGAATTCTATCTTACGATTGAGCAAATGCGCCCCAGAACATCAGGTTATGTACATAGCGGGGCTATTTGTAGATGGGGCTCTGTCATGGTGGAACCTTCAAATTCAAGCAATGGGCGAGGCCGCTGCATATGCTATGACGTGGGACGAACTGAAGGAACTAATGCGCAAAAGATATTGCTCTAGGGCGGAAGTCCAGAAGTTGGAAACTGAATTGTGGAACTTGGGAATGGAAGGTCCAAAGATAGCTGAATAAGTGCAGAGATTTGGCGAGTTATCACAAGTTGCGTCGCGTTTGGTGGAACCAGAATCTAGGAAGATCGAACTTTTCATCAGGGGACTAGCACCGCAGATTCTAAGCCTGGTAACAACATCTAAGCCTTCAACAATTATCGAAGCAATCGACATGAGCGTGGCGCTCACTGAAGAAGCGATTAGACAAGGAAAATTTTCCACTCCGGAAGAGAAAAACGAGACTCCTGTAGAGTCATCTGGGGATAACAAGAGAAAACTCGTGAATTGTAAGAAGGCTACTCGGGTAAGTAATGAGAAGAAGGCGAAAAAGGGAAAGGATTACAAGGGTATCCTACCTCAGTGCGACAATTGTCTACGCTATCATGTCGGGCGATGTAAATATGGAAAATGTGATAACTGTGGCAAGAGAGGGCATCCCAAGGAAACTTGTAGGCAAGATACTGAAAGTAGAAATGGAGGTCAAGATGGTAGTGAGAATCACGGTGAAAACAACGACAATGACGAATACCAGGGCAGGACGAGTGACAAACAAAAACGTGCTGAAGTTTGTTTTAACTGTGGAAGCAAGAAGCATTTCAGAAAATACTGCCCTAAGAAGAACCAGGCACAAGGATAAAAGCATAAGAGCTAGGAAAGCACGCCGGGATTTAAGTATTGGTACGTTCTTTATTACTCAACGTTATGCATCTGTGCTGCTAGATACTGTTGCAAATTTTAGCCTCGCATCTCTAGAGTTGAGAGTATGCTTGGTTTAGTAACAAGTAAATAATCCGCACACGATAGCACTAGCTAACGGAAGCTAGTGGAAGTCAACGAAGTAATTGGAATCGGCAGGATAGAACCTGGAGAGCGTAAGTTTACGTTTGATCTGCTGCCCGTTGAGTTGGGAACTTCAATGTGGTAATTGGGATGGATCAATTTCCATGTGATCGAGTGAAGTTTAATGTCCGCACCCCAATGGCGAATAAAGGAACGATCGTGACTCATGAAACCGGATACGCCCCTACAAATTACAAATTGCTGGAGGGCACGAAAGCTGTTGCGCAAAGGATGAGTTGTTTTCCTGGCTCATGTCGGGGACAAGGGAGCCGGAGAACTAAAACCCAAAGATACCCCCGTGATAAGAGAATACCCTGAAGTCTTCCTCGAAGACTTGCCGGAATCACCTCCTCAACGATTAGTCGAATCTCGCATCGATTTAATTCCAGGCACCGCACTGTGACACCTGTGTCACTTCAACCATCAAACAAATACCAAGCCAATGAAATATTGTATTTCACACTTGGGATCTGTATAAATATGTGTATCTTTTGCACATATCAACTCTTGTTCGATTTCAAGCTTTAAATCGCTTTCTGGAGGGTTATACGCGCACTGATGCGTAAATATAACCAGTTTAATGCAATGAACACTCCGGAATAGCATTCGGGGACCCTTCGTAAGTATTCTTTCGTTCTTTTATTGATTTTCGAGTCTGAAAGTCAAACTTTGTTTGACTTTCTGCGTTGACCAGTTTATGGTCAATGCGAAGTTCGTTTGAACTTCGCAACGTGAGTGTAATCACGTTGGTTATAGTCCCTTGGGACTATGCCTACTGATTACCACGTTGTCTAGGGTCGTAGGGTAAGCGATCTAATAAATCGCTTATACCTTCGAACCCGACCCATTTGGTCGATCATTAGGATCCGACCAAATACATTAGGTGACCATAGTAGGTAGGGAATAACCTTCCGAGGTTATACCCTATGGTCACATCGTTTGAGTAGTTGTATGATAGGTAGTTTATATGCCTTAGGTAAATTACCAGAATACCCTTTTCATGTATAATTGGTAATTAAGCATATGTAACCTAAACTTTTGTCACATAACTGATTATGTAACATGTTTAGGCATATAACACTTGTCATAGGACTAGTTAGACGGTCCGAACGCGTTTCACGCGAACGACGCGTTAAAGTAGCATAAGCTACCTAAACGGGTCGTAATGGGTCGTAAACGCTTAGGTTAGGTTTCATTTAGCATGAAGGCTTTGTTAAACCATATGACACGAGTCTCTATACTCGTTTGGTTTACGAACCCTCATTCTATCCAATCATCCGATTTAGGTCCGGTTATTAACATAGTTACCTATATTAGGTGCCGTTTGATATCTGTGATCTCTAGCATTGTTTGGTTGTCACTCAAGGACTACTGAGCATTCTCAAGTGAGTACATAGACCCCTCTTTTACTGTTTTCAAACTGTTTTGGGGTGGAACACATGTGCCTACTTGTTACTTTCATGCTTTCCTGTTTTCACATCATATACTCGTTATGTTCATTAGTACATTTATAGTACATGATTTCAATACATTTTATGCTATGTATGTCCATTTAGTGCATATTTAGTACATTATTTTACATTACAATTTGTTGCATATACTCATCCAGCATATGAACACATTATATTACATTTGAACCGTTTATAACTATTTGACTATGTGAACCGTTGTAAACATTTGACTATGTGAACCGTTGTAAACATTTGACTATGTGAACCGTTTATATCTGTGAACCGTTTGTATCTGTGAACCGTTTGTATCTATGAACCGTGTGAACCGTATTTGACCATACATAAACATTTCTACAATTGTTAAACATTACATCTTGATGGTTTGGTTTGAGTAAGTGATTTAAGTAACGAGGCGTGTGTAATATGATACAAGCATGGTGGATACGCCGCTGGTACTTCCTATATATAAGTGTTTGTATGGTATTACATGTCGTAGCGTTATTTGAATCATTTCAGTTTGAGACATATAACATTTTATACAAATATCATACTTTTCACAAAACATTGATTTACAAATAACTTATCTTATACAAACACATTTTTTTACATGGTTATTCATTTAACCTGACATTTATTTATACATATCATCTGATCTTATCGTTTTTCAAATGATTTACAAGACAAAGCAAATTACAAGGTTCATGACTAAACATTTTCTCAAACATAAGTCATGAATCTTATTTTCACAAACCTATGTATCTCACAGGCATTTTTATGCTGACATACCTATTTTCACATGTGTTTTCAAGAGATGATGCATAGGACTTATCAAGACATAATTAGGCGGACCAGTGCCTTAGTGACTTAAAACGAGACAAGAACTAGTTAATTTATGTTATGTACTCTTTATTTCTTGTTTAAAGACAATGTAACTCGCTTGTTTGATGAATAAAACGAAACTTTAATATCCATGGTTGTGAAACATTAATTCTGTTACAACACTCCCCGATGTTTCCGCCACGTTTTGTATGTTCTACCTGGTCGGGGTGTGACAGAAAAGATGGTATCAGAGCCAATGGTTATAGGGAATTAGGTTATTAGTAATGCTTTGACCTAGTCTATAACCTTTCTAGGAACCTAACGCGAGTTTACTTGCGTTTAGTCATAAAACTATACCGTCACCTATCCTTAGGTGACGACCACAACAAGAACATAAATTTCAAAACCGCTTTGAAAACTAATCATCTGTTCTAGGATGATTGATTACTAGGTTTTGAACCCTCTATTGTAAGGTTTTGAACTCTCAGTTATATGGTTTTGAACCCCTTTGAGTTTTCAAAATCTCGTCAAGGTTTTGGGTTTTAAATAATGTGAACACGTGCAAACTGGAAGGGTGAATGCCTGTATTCTGGGTTTTCTGTCTAGGCAAGCACTTCGTATACATCTCATCAGACGCGAGACCAGTTGTGCTTACCTGGGAATTCTTGGGATGAGTGTTCACTTATAGGCGAGCATGTCTTCACGATACATTATTTTTGACCTATTTACTTTGATTAATCACCGGGGTCGTTTGTTGCTTTGTAGTAACAAACAAATGACCACTATCCTTGCTTTCATCAGATTTGTTCATCTCATTCTTTTCGTCTAATTCTCTCACTCGTTTCATTTCATGTTTCCTCTTTTAGAATGCCTCCTCGACGCGAAAGCCAGATAGCGACTGCCGAATTGGCAGAAATCATTGCGCAGCAAATGGCTGCTCAATTCCCAAACCTCTTTGCTCAATGGAATCAAGCCAACAACAACAACAATGGTCCATGCAATTTCAAGAGTTTTAACTCGGTGAAACCACTCAAGTTTAGTGGTTCTGAGGGAGCGACTGGGCTTCTTCAATGGTTCGAGAGCATTGAGAATACTTTCCGCCACGTGCAGTGTCCTGACAATTGCAAGGTCGAGTTTGCTTCGAGTGTGTTCCAGAAGAGAGCCCTTACGTGGTGGAACGGGGTTATGAGAGATCGTGGTGCGGAAGTTGCTCTAGCACAGACATGGGCTGAACTTAGGGCCCTTATGATGAAGGAATTCTGTCCTCGTCATGAGATCAGGGCCTTGGAAAGGGAATTCGACAATCTTGAGCAAGACAGCGGTGAGCATCGAGCCTACACGGACCGTTATGAGGAGTTAAGTCTGTTATGCCCAAACATGGTCACGCCTTTGGATAAGGCAATCGAAAAGTACATTGATGGCCTCCCTGACTCAATACAAGACATTGTGACTGGCAGCAACCCTACTACAGTTAGACAGGCCATTGAGCTATCTGCAACCTTGACTGAATCAAAGATCAGGAAAGGTAAGCTTTTCTGAAAAGGTGACAAGAAACCGGTCGAGGAATCGAACCCAATCGAGGAATCAAAGACCATGGATGAACAGACTGGATCCCCTAAGAGGTCAAAGAAGAGGAAGGCTTCTCAGAACTTCGCCATGGTTACTCACAATGATCAAGCCGTCCCCAACCAACCAGCTCAACCCCCTGCCAGGAAACCCTACAACGGAACTGCACCCTTGTGCAACCAATGTGGCCTACATCATCATGCTGGTGTGAAGTGCCGCACATGCCAAGTTTGCGGACTTATAGGTCATACAGCTAGGGTTTGCCCAACCGCAGCTGCACCAAATCAAGCTGGCAACAATCCTGCTCAAGCTCGTTTTCCACCGGGATCTTGCTACAACTGTGGCGAGATGGGCCATTTTCGTAGGAATTGCCCAAGGCTTGCTAATGCAAATCCAGCGCAGGGATGAGCATATGACCAACCAGAAGACAACATCGTTTAGAAATAATCACGTCTTATGTATTATTTTCTTTTGTTGTCACGATCCATGAAACAGTTGTTGTTATCATTGTTTATAAATAAATCTTTTATTTACATTGCAATGTATTTATGTGATTGTATGTATAAACAACATATCCCCTACAATACCGACAATCAAGGAACCGCATTCCTTGAAGAACTGACTACTTCCAAATTTCTTCCATTGTATGATCTCTTGCGTTTTTCACGAAAATCCTAAGTACCCGTTTCTTCCAAGAGAAACGAAGTACGAGGTGCCAAGTTAATAGCAATCAATAACAAGATAATAACAATTAAACAATTATGTGGTTATGTGCTTATGTGTTATCCTTTATGTGTCATGTGATCCAAATTATGTTATTCAAATCCTCGTAAAATCTTACATATCCTTGTGCAAGAGATTCATAGTAGGATACCCTAAGGCACTACCTAAAATCCTTAATGGACTTCTACGTCGTAGATAAGTTCCTTGGATTATAAAGTACTGCTTTATAATTAGACCCTTTGAGTGGTCTAGTTAAACTGATTGATATAACTGAAAGGACTCCTGGGAGGCCTAATTAAGAAGATTCTCTGTGGATCTAATTAAAAGGACCCCATGGTAGTCTAGTCGCCGTCATCACAAGTTCGACATCCTTCCCCACAACATTACAAAACGAACTGTGCGGACTGTGCAAGGAATTACGTAATTATGGATGCATACATAATTATGGAATTTAGTGCACGGAAATCACAGCAAGTTCTATCATGTATCTAGAGTTAACCCTATTCATTTCCAATTCTGATGAAGCATCCGTTGAGGAAAAATGAACTAGCTATTCATTTTTCACTTCTGAAGATTATCCGTTGAGGAAATGAATATCCGTTGTTAAATCCTTCATTTCCAATTCTGAAGAATACCCGTTGAGGAAAATGACTCCGTTTGTTCATTTTCGTTCTGAAGAGTATCCGTCGAGGGAAATGAATATCCGTTTATTTAATCCTTCATTTCCGAACCTGAGGAAATAACCGTTGAAAATGACTCCGTTAGTTCATTTTCGTTTCTGAAGATTATCCGTTGAGGAAATGAATATCCGTTGCTTAATCCTTCATTTCTGAACCTGAGGAAACAACCGTTGAAAATGACTCCGTTAGTTCATTTTCGTTTCTGAAGATTATCCGTTGAGGAAATGAATATCCGTTTGACTATCCTTTTTCATTTCCTTTTATGAGGAAACAACCGTTGAAAATGACTCCGTTAGTTCATTTTCGTTTCTGAAGATTTGTCCGTTAAGGAAATGAATATCCGTTTGTTTCTCATTTTCATTTCCGTTTCTGAGGAAGCACCCGTTGAAAATGACTCCGTTTGTTCATTTTCGTTTCTGAAGATTTGTCCGTTGAGGAAATGAATATCCGTTTGTTTCTCTTTTTTTCATTTCCGTTTCTGAGGAAGCACCCGTTGAAAATGACTCCGTTTGTTCATTTTTGTTTCTGAAGATTTGTCCGTTGAGGAAATGAATATCCGTTTGTTTCTCCTTTTCATTTCCATTTCCATTTCTGATGAAGCACCCGTTGAAAATGACTCTGTAAGTGCATTTTACGTTTCTGAAGAATGTCCGTTAAGGAAATGACAGGATTATGCTTTACATATCTCTGGTGGTTATCTGACACAAAGTCACAAATAGACTCCTACGAAATAATTTCGGGACGAAATTTCCTAAAGTAGGGGAGACTGTGACACCTGTGTCACTTCAACCATCAAACAAATACCAAGCCAATGTATTATTGTATTTCATACTTGGGATCTGTATAAATATGTGTATCTTTTGCACATATCAACTCTTGTTCGATTTCAAGCTTTAAATCGCTTTCTGGAGGGTTATACGCGCACTGATGCGTAAATATAACCAGTTTAATGCAACGAACACTCCGGAATAGTGAAATAGGCTTAACATACCTTAATTAACCTTTACATAACTTAGAAATAAGTTTTGAAGGCTTTGGTATGGCAAAATCTAGTTTATTCGCTTACAGGGACTAAACTTGACAAACTGCGAAAGTATGCCAATTTGAACTGTAACGAACATTATGGAACATGACCATAAGTTAAACACACCTTAAATACCCTTTACATAGCTTAGAAATAGGCTTTGAGGGGTTTGGTGTGCTAAAATAAACTTTTGGGTCATTCAGGGACTAAAAGCGTCAAAAAGTGCACAAGTTTGCATTTTCGCGCATAACTTACGTTCTGAATACATCCGGACATCCAAAAATTTATGTAAGCACTAAAATATTTTATTTTAGTGTTCGGAATAAGAAAAATCCATTCGTCGCGTCATTTGGATCGTTTTTCGCGCTTATGCGCATTCCGTCGTAATTAAGCGAACATCGCGTTCGTACGACCAAACGAACTGACATCCGACATATTTTTGAGCATGTTTCATGTCCACAATGTTTAGGCATCATTTTAGGGCCTTAAAGTTGGCTTTACGGGCCTTAGAAGTGTCGGAAATGGCTTAAATACACAACAGGGACCAAAACTGTCATTTTTGAAACATTTTTCTGATCAGAACCCCCATGCGGCCCGCATTAGTTTTGGTGTATCCTGAAGCGGGCCGCGTCAGCCTTCCAGAACAGATAAGATCGATTAGTCAGCTGATTCCAGCTGTTTAATCCACACCCACACATTCTAACTTGCCTTTTCAGCTCATGGGGGATCATTTTTAGTTACCACAACAATTGAACAAGTGTACGCACAAGATTCGAGCACGGTTTCCATGAAACGATCTTAACGGTTACCCGAATACTATAAATACCCAACCCACTTCACTTCATTTCTCACAAGAATCTGATCATTTGTGCTCTAAGTTGAAACCTTTGTTTCATACCTGAGCTATTTTGATCTAGATTAGCATTCGGGGACCCTTCGTAAGTATTCTTTCGTTCTTTTATTGATTTTCGAGTCTTTTCGAGTCTAAAAGTCAAACTTTGTTTGACTTTCTGCGTTGACCAGTTTATGGTCAATGCGAAGTTCGTTTGAACTTCGCAACGTGAGTGTAATCACGTTGGTTATAGTCCCTTGGGACTATGCCTACTGATTACCACGTTGTCTAGGGTCGTAGGGTAAGCGATCTAATAAATCGCTTATACCTTCGAACCCGACCCATTTGGTCGATCATTAGGATCCGACCAAATACATTAGGTGACCATAGTAGGGAGGGAATAACCTTCCGAGGTTATACCCTATGGTCACATCGTTTGAGTAGTTGTATGATAGGTAGTTTATATGCCTTAGGTAAATTACCAGAATACCCTTTTCATGTATAATTGGTAATTAAGCATATGTAACCTAAACTTTTGTCACATAACTGATTATGTAACATGTTTAGGCATGTAACACTTGTCATAGGACTAGTTAGACGGTCCGAACGCGTTTCACGCGAACGACGCGTTAAAGTAGCATAAGCTACCTAAACGGGTCGAAATGGGTCGTAAACGCTTAGGTTAGGTTTCATTTAGCATGAAGGCTTTGTTAAACCATATGACACGAGTCTCTAAACTCGTTTGGTTTACGAACCCTCATTATATCCAATCATCCGATTTAGGTCCGGTTATTAACATAGTTACCTATATTAGGTGCCGTTTGATATCCGTGATCTCTAGCATTGTTTGGTTGTCACTCAAGGACTACTGAGCATTCTCAAGTGAGTACATAGACCCCTCTTTTACTGTTTTCAAACTGTTTTGGGGTGGAACACATGTGCCTACTTGTTACTTTCATGCTTTCCTGTTTTCACATCATATACTCGTTATGTTCATTAGTACATTTATAGTACATGATTTCAATACATTTTATGCTATGTATGTCCATTTAGTGCATATTTAGTACATTGTTTTACATTACAATTTGTTGCATATACTCATCCAGCATATGAACACATTATATTACATTTGAACCGTTTATAACTATTTGACTATGTGAACCGTTGTAAACATTTGACTATGTGAACCGTTGTAAACATTTGACTATGTGAACCGTTTGTATCTGTGAACCGTTTGTATCTGTGAACCGTTTGTATCTGTGAACCGTTTGTATCTATGAACCGTGTGAACCGTATTTGACCATACATAAACATTTCTACAATTGTTAAACATTACATCTTGATGGTTTGGTTTGAGTAAGTGATTTAAGTAACGAGGCGTGTGTAATATGATACAAGCATGGTGGATACGCCGCTGGTACTTCCTATATATAAGTGTTTGTATGGTATTACATGTCGTAGCGTTATTTGAATCATTTCAGTTTGAGACATATAACATTTTATACAAATATCATACTTTTCACAAAACATTGATTTACAAACAACTTATCTTATACAAACACATTTTTTTACATGGTTATTCATTTAACCTGACATTTATTTATACATATCATCTGATCTTATCGTTTTTCAAATGATTTACAAGACAAAGCAAATTACAAGGTTCATGACTAAACGTTTTCTCAAACATAAGTCATGAATCTTATTTTCACAAACCTATGTATCTCACAGGCATTTTTATGCTGACGTACCTATTTTCACATGTGTGTTTTCAGGAGATGATGCATAGGACTTATCAAGACATAATTAGGCGGACCAGTGCCTTAGTGACTTAAAACGAGACAAGAACTAGTTAATTTATGTTATGTACTCTTTATTTCTTGTTTAAAGACAATGTAACTCGCTTTTTTGATGAATAAAATGAAACTTTAATATCCATGGTTGTGAAACATTAATTCTGTTACAACACTCCCCGATGTTTCCGCCACGTTTTGTATGTTCTACCTGGTCGGGGTGTGACACGCACCTATAGTCAATGCGTCGTAGCAACTTACATTTTCGGAGATGCAAGGATTGACAGTGAAGTTTTAGCAGTGAATAGAGAAGGAAGATAACAGACCAAAATTCCCCTTTTGGGGTAACCTCAGTTCCGCTCATCAAGAAAATGGACGATGACTTTCAAATGATCGGAAACCAGACGAGCTAGTCAACCAGGGTCGGTGGCTCTTGCTAAGGATTGACGAATTTCGTATTTAACTAACTGTGAGGATCCAATTACTATTGCACGATTGATCGACGATCGAGTGTCATTGGCGGTAAATTCAGTAAGGAGGTATACTGAGGAAAAAAATTGTGGGACAACGACTTGTTCTTAGACGTACACAAAATAGTGCTTCCTACACAATGCCCAAACCAGTCTACATGGGATACGAAATCTGGAGGATTTAGAAAACATATATTTAGGACCTTTGTGAACCCAGGTCCAAACTCATAACGGTTTTTACTTAGGAACCACATCTGTTAACTCAATCAAACACCATTAACCGACGTGTATACCATTTCAGTTAACAAGACAGAAAGTACTTAAATTTCTTTCGTTGAAACCTTCACTTTTGCTTCTAGCGAGTAGGTGTTTGCATCTCTACTCTCCTTAATGGTAGTTGCATCACGTTGATTTTCTTTGCTGAGAGCGAACACTCTTTTGCTTCGAATATCTGGTCATTTCTTCACTTTAGCAGATACTCGTTATTCCTTTCTTGGAAACTTACCTGACATACATGCATCATGCTACACCTGTGATTTCGTTTTGAATGAAAACTTCATTGGAGTTACATATCATTTTGCTAAGCCTAATTACAAATTCCTGATTCGAGTGACCTCCATTATTGTTATTGTTGAACTCTTTTGTTACCAAGCCAACGTACTTTCTTGAAACCGCTTCCTTTCAAGTTACAGACATGGTTTATTTTGCTACCATGCCGAAAAATTCTTTGTTGGTTCATACGTTTATTATCGGGTTACGTTGAAACCAAGTTCAACTGCTTGAACTTATCCAGTTCACAGGATTAATTTGAAACGCTATATGATGTATTGGAAGCATCATATTCAACTGTTGTTGCAGAGATTCTTTCAGTTCAAGTCGTAGTAGATTTGGTTGGTCTACGACTCCACTAAAATGTTTGATTTATTTCGATACCTTGCGGTGATATTTTCACAAAACTGAAGCTTGCGCTAATTTGATTACCCACTTCGTACACGAAATTCAATTCCCTACTTAGTTGTTAACAATCCATTTTGGATCCTCACGATCAAAGCGGTCTCAACACAATTGTGTGTTAAGGCAACGGTACATATATTCATTTCATAGGCACAATGTACCTCCTAACGATACCTTCATTGTCAATCAAATACCTTGCCAAACTTAATGCTTTTCACCTTCAATCAAAGGCAGTGGCTCTTTGATGTTCCGTATTTAACTAAAAACTTTGTGACATTGTGTAAATCAAAACTTCAGATTGTCTCGATACACTATCATTTGATTTCAGGCACGGTGAACTTGTTCAGTCACCATTATTATTGAATCTCGTCATTTCGGCACCTTGTGGTGTTACTAGCTTGTGCTAATCATGGTCAACTGTTTCACAAAACTACATATACTCTTGTTTGACTTGTCATTTAAACATTTCTGATGCAACTACAAATTTAGACAATGATACATCAGATTCACTTGTACTTCATTTGGTGTATTTTCGCAACTCGAGAATGTCAACACGGAAATCCTTATCATTTACTTATTTGCCAGTTGGCAGGTCATTTTCATCTCCAAGTTGTTGATTTTGAGTTCATATAGCGGATGCTATGGTCTGTGAAAATTTGCATACTATGACCAGTCATTTGAAAACTCTATTGGATAAGACTCCTCTTTTGTGAAACACTGCAAGCTGGATTACTCTAGACTATACGTCAAATGCATACTGTACCTTTGACATTAAATGCTATAAGCACATACCTTTTTACTATTGGAATTGTGATGTTATATATATATTCTAGACTCACTTGATGTGAATAAGGTTTGATTCGATTTGGTGATTATCTACCTCGGTACTATTCATATACATACATACATAACGAAACCCTAAGGAATTAAGGTAGTACAAATTTCGAGGACGAAATTTTCTTAACGGGGGGAGAATGTGACAACCCTCAAAATTTCAGGTACTGTACAAATTAATTAATCTTAATTACGTGCTTAATTACTGTGCTTAAATACAACTGATAATTTAAACTGCTCTATGATTCTATATCATATATATACATGCATCACATTTTATACAGTCGCTCCATTCATTACATACATACATTAGTGACATACTTGATGCACTCAGCATGGTTGACACACTGAACGGTTGATTCAGAAATAATGCTGACAATGCCAGCACTTAGACAGACAATATTATTATGGCCAGCATGGGCCAGGGATAGAATACTACACCGGTTTGTAGTGTAGGGAAGTGAGGACCACAAGACTGCGTCATTAGGGGATAGATATAATGCCGGGAAGTGCCTAAAACACACTATAAATACAGAATTCTGCTTTCTTTTATTAAATTCAGCATTTTATTATACCAGTGGAATATACAAATATAGCAGAGTGGTCCTGTATACTTTCCTAAGTGCCAGGAATGATTTCGTTACGAAAAGACGCATAAAAGACGCTATACGGTACAATTTAACACTTTAACGGAACGATACGTAACCGAACAGCCAGACATTTCCCGAGACACGAAAATATTGTCAGAAATATTATTTTATCATTCTTAATTATTTACGGTCACCAAAAATCCCCATACACTATAGAAATATGGCATACACCCACTATACTTGAAAATACCCTTAACCTTCTAATTATTTACCTACTAATTACCAAATTTTTACAAATTACCCCCCCCCCCCCCCAACCGAATCTTCAGCCAAATCATTACTAATATATTTTGTTGAGATTTTATTTAGTGTAATCTTCAATTTATTGGCCAAGAATCTAGGTAATAATCACAATAGGCTAGAAGGCTCATGATTTCCAAGAAATGCTCATTATAACACAAAACCCACACTCAACCTCACCCTCTCTCCTCCCATTCGGCCCCCATAACCGAAATCACCATCACCATCACTAACTCACCTTCATCTTCTTCATCCAAGTCCTTTCCAAGCCTTGAAGATCATCCATAGTAGTTACAAGTTGAAGGACTCTCAAGGAAGCCTTGTTCAAGTCTCTAGCACTATCATTTCTTCACCAACCTTGCATTAAGATTTCTACCCTAGCCTTGTGCTAGTAGTAAGTCCCTTCACACCATTGTTTCATCTTGTTCTTGGTCATGGTATTTAGTAGGATGATGATAATCGAGTGACACAAGAAAATGAACACTAAAATGTGAACTTAAAATTCTGCCTAAAAACCATATATAAAAAGGTTGTGTGAGGTTGAAATCTGAATGGTTTAGGGTTAGTTAAAGCATGATTGAAGTTTTAATATTTTTTCATCAATAAACCATGGTTAGGATCTTTGTTTATACGTTTTTAGTCACTTCTACATATAAACAGCTTGCTGATTGAAATTTCCAGCCTGCTTCAACGGGCTGTAACTGGTTCATTTTTAAGCTAAAAACTGAATTTCTGGAGTCTAAATTGTGTAATTTTGAATAACCGAACAAATGAAACTGGAATCGTAATTTTTCGAGACCGTTTACTATTTTTAAAGAATTATTTTTAGACAGCAGCTCAAGCTGAAATATTTCTGCTGAAAAAGTGTGTTGTAATCAGAGTCAAAACTTAAAACCTGAGCAGGATCGGCTCGTGGGATTTTTACTGTAGATTTTCACGGTGGTTCCTGTGACCCTCCAACTGGAATTTCGTCGATCCGACTTACGGTTGATTTTTAGTGAATTTTTCCGTAAAACTGCAATCAGAAAGTATCAAATCTGATTGCAGTCGAGTAAAAGAATTTTTATATAAAATTGGTAATGAACTGATATCCGAAATTTTTACACAATAAGTCGTGGATTATATATGAGCTTCTGTAAAAATTTGAGAATTTTTGGAAAAGGATAACTATTTTATTTAAATACTCGAAAACAGTCCTGTTTTGTGTAATAAATCTGAAAAGACGTAGTTAGGGTATTGCATGTATGATTGTCGGGTTGGTTATGTGGGAACACTATACGAGATATTTGTGCAAGAAAATGATATGTTTTTATGCATGGACACCTCTTTTTACAGAGGAGGCTATGGCGAAATTTTCCGAAAATTATAACACTTAGTAAATATTTGCCTTCTAAGACTATAAAGTACTAGAACATTAAACGAACAAATATTTATCACGCGAATCAATGTAAGTAACACAACTCTAAACATTAAACTCTAAGCCAAGGCACGACCCGTTCGTCTAATAGACATTAGACCATTGTAGGTAGTCGTGTTTGCTGAGGAGAATTGGGTTACGAGTACCGAAGACGCAATACTGTGAGTTCATGTCCCCCTTTTCTCTTAACTATTTTCAGTTTTACACCTCGGGGGTGAAATACATGTTACAGACAATTACAGACATTTACAGACATTTATTTACATGGTATGGTTAGCTTAAGGAGGGTTTTTATTACGCGAACATGTGACTGGTGGGCACAACACTTAAGGCCATCAATCCTCGTTGTAGGACCGAGACACATTAGTGATAGATCTATTTGGGTGTAGCGAGCCCCACTCCTGAGTCCGCCGAGTGGACCATGAAGTGACTAAGTGCCCGACGCACAAATCCGCTAGGTTTGAGTCTTCCTGCATCACTTCACACTTATCATTGGCTTTGCAACCCAATGGTGGTCTCTTTTTCCTTAATTGCTACATACCAGGGATTTTTATACATACAGGCATTTTTTACAAAGGTTCATACCTACTCACTTACACATGAACTAGCTCAAAGTTATGTTGACTTTTCAAATTACATGTATTTCAGGAAACTAATGGATCTGGCACGGTATGCACGTATTTTCAAGCTGCGTTTGAATAAAGAAGTCATCTAGGGTTTAGAAGGTGTAATCTCTTCTTGGATGGGTTATATACACCTAAACCTGGTTTTGTTTAAAGTCTTTTGCTAAGTCTTTATGAACTTAAATAAATCAAGTTAAGGTTTGTAAATTATTTTGTGATTGTTGAAAATGGAATGTTTCTATACTTTATTAATGAATGAATATCTCATGTTTTTATCATATAGCATTGTTATGATTGTTGCTATGGTATTAAGAAGCCATACCAAATAAACCACGCTTCCGCAAAAGTCAGGGTGTGACAGGGTGCGCTTAAGCATTTGACTAACTTTTAAGGACACATAACTAGTATCGGCACCCGAATCGAATAAAACAGTAACAAAGAAATCATCTAGAAGAAACTTACCCATCACAACGTTGGGATCGTTCCTTGCGTCAGCCTGACCAATCACGAAGGTGCGACCTTTGCCGTTATTGTTACCCCCGTTTTTGCCTCCATTGTTGTTCTCATTTCCTTGGTTGTTGTTCTGATTCTGATTCAGCTGAGGACAGTGCCTCTTGAAGTGGCCCTCAGCACCACACTGGAAGCATCCCTTATTACCTTGCTGGTGTTGCTGTTGGTTTTGGGGAGTTTGTGGCCGCTGTTGTCGGTTCTGCTTCGCAGGACGTAAGCTTCGGCAATCTTTGGCTTCATGTCCCAACTTGCTACATCTCTGACAACGACCCTTGTTGCACGGCCTGCTGTGGTGCAAACTACATCGATTGCACTTTGGGTGATTTCCCCAGTATCTACCCTGACCTTGATTTCCAAAAGGCTGCTGACTGGGGTTCCTGTGTTCATCTGTCTTTCGCTGCTGGGACTGAGACTGAACTGGAGTAGAACCCTCGCCCGAATTTCCATCCCACTTGCGCTTGTTGTTACTGGGAGCATCAGTAGTAGTAGCGTTAATACGCTTGGGCAGCTTGCCCTCTTCCACCGCCTGATCGGTGAGCTGGTGTGCCAAACGAATGACTTGCTGGATTGTGGGAAGGTTGGCCGCACTTACAGACCCTTGGATTTCCGGGACTAAGCCTCTGAGGTATAGCTTGATTCGCCTAGATATGGGTTGTGACATGTTAGGACATAAGGCAGCCAAGTCGTTGGACCTCTTTGTGTATGCCTTGATCTCTGATCCTTCCATCTTCAAACCATAATACTCTATCTCAAGTTTCAGTATGTCTTCCAGGTGGCAGAACTCTTCCTTAATCCAATCCTTGAAGTCGCTTCAGAGGGTGGCATTCGCGTCTGCCAACCCGAGCATCTGAACTTGTGCGTTCCACCAAGAATACGCTT
This sequence comes from Helianthus tuberosus, assembly GCA_030545235.1. Classification (NCBI taxonomy): domain Eukaryota; kingdom Viridiplantae; phylum Streptophyta; class Magnoliopsida; order Asterales; family Asteraceae; genus Helianthus; species Helianthus tuberosus. Next base: position 16,753 of record JARYGA010028183.1, on the reverse strand, counting down.
TCCCCTGCAACATGCCAGTAGCGTACTTTACTCGTTTGCTGGCAGGGCTTTCACTTTCTTCGAATGTATATTCGATTCTACGGATCCAGTGTAGAAGGCCGATTGCCCCTCCAGTGCCGTCGAAAGTGGGAGGTTTGCACTCCAAGAACGCCTTGAGGGTGCCTATGCGCGTTTGAGGGTGCATGGGTTGACTCCCTGTTTGGGTTGCTAAGGCTTCAGCAATCCGTTCGTTAATCAAGGTCATCAGCTGACCCTAGGTCATGTCGAGACGTCCACTCATGATCTTCATATAGAAGGAACACGCGTAAGAAGGTGTCGCAAGGTGCGTAAGTGTGGGATGACAGAAGAGAGTAAGCACACAAGGTTCAAATAGCAGTTATTACACTAGCTAATGTATACTATGATCAAATGTGCTACTAGCAGGTAGGTAATACAAACATAAACCATATTACCTATAATGTTGAGTCTTGCACGTGGAGCGAAGCGTCGTTGTGGATTGTTGAACACTGTACAGGTTATAGTCTGGTTTTAACAAAAAGTTTTTCCCTTATTTTGTGACAACCCTCACTAAACCAGGTATCCGTACGACTTAATTAATAATTAATTACTGCTTAATTACTGTGCTTGCTTGAACTTGTGAATAAACTGCTACGTGAATACTGATACATGTACTTACTTGCATCATACTTTACTTACTGTCACTACATTATTTACATGCTGAACCTTAGTGACAAACATGATGCACAAAAAGCACAGTAGCACTATAAACGGATAACCTATTGAACATGCTGATAAAGCCAGCATCAGGCAGACACTGCCTCTAAGGCCTGTAAGAGCCTGAAATATTTTGCTACACTAGTGGTGAGTGTAGGGATATAAGGGTTGTAGAACTGCGTCTCTAGGAATAAGTTACAATGACTGGATGTGCCTAAAACGTGCTCTAAGCACAAAATTCAGCACTTTACATAAATAATTCAGCTTTTAGCTAACTAATAAAGTGCCAAAACATGAGAAAATACTCATGACACTTTGGAGGAATAAGTTGTGTCACTAAAAATAATAATAACGACACTTTAAAGCTTTGTTAACGCTTTAACGGATTACTATCCAACCAAACAACCGGACTATACCCGGAACATGAAAATATTTTCATTTTCATTATCTTCCTTTTTCTGAGCCAGTTAGGGTCCCTGAATACCCTAACACCCATTGTAACGCATGACACACCACTAACCAGGTTAAGCACTTAACTAACTTACTTAACCTAACTAATATCCAACTAATTAGTTGGAATCGGACCAAGACCCCCCCCCCCCCCTTTAGAAACCGTCCCCATCTACGGGACATACCTTGTCCTCTAAATTATTATTATAATCCTAATGCTCAATATCATCTAGACACATGATCCATTGGATAATTACCATATGATTTGTCTATAAGTTCCAAGATTTACACACACTTAACAACATAATCACAACTCAACTTCACACACACTCTCTCCCTCTCTACAACTCTCGGCCGAACACCCCTCTACACCCATCCATCATTTCGACTTCCATCAAGCAATTCCAAGCATCTACAAGTGTTAAGGGTCGCATATAAGGAGTCTTGGTGCAATCGGAAGGCGAAGGACCTCACTCTCTTGCTTTTATCCACCCTATTTGCGTCTATATTCTTCCCTAGCCTCGAGCTAGTGGTATGTTGCTTGAATCACCTTCTCGAACTATTTTAAAGTGGTTAATATGATTTGTAACGGTTAAAACTCGTAAACATACAAGATGACACACAAAAGTCTACTTAAAATGCTATAAATGTTGGTTAAAAGCTCATATGTTGTGTAAATCATGTAGTATTTGATTTGTGTGATTAATTGGACCCGATCTATGTTGTGGTAGCTCGGATCATCATTTAACCCGGGTTAGTCATGACCTTGGATCATGACATAAGGTTGTTTTGGAAGTAACAAGGGTTAAAGGATGAAACTCTACCACACACGAATCATGAACTTGTGTAAAAGCGATTTTACTTGTGAGATAGTGTTTAAAACTAGTAGATCTACGAATCTACAAGCGGTATTTTCAAAGGACCACGTGTCAAGAGAAAACATACTCTTAAAGACGGATCTTTCATAAACAAGAATGATTTTTAGAACACACAAGTGTGTAAGCACTTGTGTAACACAAAGTTTCGACAAAATAACTATTCTTGTAAATGTTGACAAGAAGTTGTGGAAGTTTATTTTCTTTAAAAACGAGGTTTTTTACAAAATCGGATTGTTTTATATAAAGATCCGCTAAAAGTAATGAGATTTACTTCATAGTTTGGATAAATCACAAGTTCATGAAATTTATGCGATTTATATACATATTTTGACTAGTTTGTGATTTGAACATTGTTTTGATTGAATAAGAAGATTGTTGGTTTGATTTATAAAAGAAAATGATACGCTTGAAAGCATGGCCACCTCCAGTTACAGAGGAAACTCTGGCGAAATTTTTCCAAAAATCTAACACTTAGAAATATTTTCACTATAAGTGTTAGAGATACTTGTCGACTTGTTTTCAAACTATGAATTTCGCCACGACTTTATTTACAAAATATCGGAGGTGGGATTTCACAAAATAAAACGAGATACATATATATATTTAGTATATATTTTTCACAACATCACTTGTATAAGTGTTTATGATTATTTTGTAAACTACGTAAATATTATTTTTAGAGTAAAAATAATATTACTAAGTTTTATTTTGGGAAAATCACATGTATTAAAGTATAATATTTTTGAGAAGAATATTTATATTTTGAAGTTGGAAATAAAATATATTAAGTGAGACTTAATAGTGTAATCCGAATTATACGAACGCACATGTATTAAATCCCCCATCCTTGGGAAGGAAAATAACTACCAAGTATATACAAAATGTAAACACGAAATAGTTGTCTAACTATTTCCCGAAAACTTAAACCATAAAGCTAAGGCACGGCCGTCCGTCAAATAGAATTAGTACGTGTAGGTCGTCATACAGCTGTTTGATTTGGAGGCAAACTTGGTAGAGACGCACCACAGTGAGTTCATGTCCCCCTTTTCTCTAACTGTTTTCCGTTTTCTTAACTGTGGGGGTGAAATACATGTTACTTTGATTACAAGTACTTTATACACGGTATGGTTAGCGTAAGGAGGTTTACTACTTAGATCATGTGAGTGGGTAGGAGCAATATGAGGCCATTAGTCCTCATGGCAGGACCGAGGGACAGGAGCGGTAGATCTATCTGGGTGTAGCGAGCCCAGCCCCAGGCCAAACTAGAAACGGACCTCGGGGTGACTTTGTCCACATACTAATGCCGTGGCGAAATCTGCTAGGTTTGAGTCTCCCTACTTGCACTTCACATATATCAGTGGCCTTGCAAACCATTGGTGATCTCAATTCCCTTATTTGCTACATACCAAGACTATTTTTATACTCACAAAGGTTTATTTACTCACTTACACATGAACTCGCTCAACATTATTGTTGATTTTTCAACATACATGTATTTCAGGAAATTAAAGGATCTGGCGCGGTATGACACGTTTTCCCGCTGCACTAGTTACGAGGTCATCCGGGTTTGGGGAATGTGACTCTTTCCTGGACAAGTCACAGTCCTTAAACTATCTTTATATTATGCTATGTTTGTTGAACAATGTTTATGTCGTTAGGATGTGTTTCCGTCAAGACAATGTGGTTGTATTTTGTTTTAAAACTTAATTAAATGGATGATCTTGCATGGTTTTATTTCATATAGCTTTGTTATGGTTAAGCTATGGTATTAAGAAGTCACACCAAATTAACCACGCTTCCGCAAAGCCAGGGTGTGACAGCTTGGTATCAGAGCTCTGATCATAGCGAACTAGGTTTCCTTCTCGAGTCTAGACTATGATCACTAGGGCTCTCACGAAAACATTTTTACTGCATACCATTTAAGTCCAGATCCAAAACGTTTTTACAAACAAATGTTGAGCACATTTTATATATTATTATTTTAGGCTCAGTCTTGGAGGCTGAGGCTCGGTCTTGGAGACCGAGGCTCGATCTAAGAAATCGAGGTAGATGGCTAGTAAGACTAGGAAGAGTAGGCTCAGTCTTGGAGGCTGAGGCTCAGTCTTAGAGGCCGAGGCTCGATCTAAGAGGTCGAGGTAGATGATAGAGCAATCTTAGAGACTGGGAAGAATTTGGCTAGTGGGACTAGGAATGTCAGTCTAGGAGACTGGGAGGCTAGTGGGACTAGGAGAATTATTTGATTGACTAACATGTCTATATGATTATATGATTGATTATTATACGTATATGTGTTTGTGTTACAAACGATGCTTTCATCATGTACTAGAAAGATGGACACTACGAATCCCATGGCCATAGTATCAGACGACATAGTTTCATCGAAGCACGAGGTGTACATTTCCGATACTACCGGCACAGACAATGACGACTTTCTGCCCTTTTGCGCTGCCTGAAGTCGTAGCAGAGCCTACTGATGGCCATCTTGTTGGGAAATTGCCACTCGCGGTGATCCCTGCTCCTGTGCCCCCTTGCCGCTTATCCCGTTGTTGATATGCCCCCCCCCCCCCCGACGATGTCGATCTATTAGAAGAGGACCCACTTGAGGGCGAGGCCCTATTGTTGACTGGTGATAGCCTACTGCTTGCTGACGCTCCTGCAGAGGAGGCTCATGCCCATTCACCTGTCCCAGACTCATTTAAGCCTGTGGCGCCCGCATCTTTGCATATACAGGGAGTGCAGCACTACTCACACGACGCCGACCCTGATATGGCGTCATCAGCTGCACCAGTTCCCGCACACAGCTTTGAGTTTGATCGCGATATTGAGGACGATTCTGTTTTTCCACCTGGTTTTGATCCAGACCATGACATTGAGTTCATGCACTTAAACCAGCCCTTGGGGGATCCTGTAGCCCCTGTCGACCCTATGTTTGTTGATCCAGCTGATTTTCAGATGGAGTTTGTTGATCCGGAGCCAGCCGTGGCCCCTGAGCCAGGCGTTGCTCCTGACCCCGCATTGGAGCATGACCCTGTTCATGCCGATGCACCTGCTATTGCTCCTTGATTGATCATCTGCTTGGATGAGAGAAAATTAGGGTAACTGTGCAAGACAATTTATTATTACGGGGGCCCACGTAATAACGACTTGTAGTGCACAGAAATCCTAGTGGACTCTGCGGGTCAAGCTAGTGAAAACCAATGTAGCAGGAAATAAGTTAAACACGAATGACCAAGGCGTTGTAGCCTCGAATAAGCCAATTTGGCAAGCCTATGTGAAGGCTTAGAAATTATTTCCCCACTCATACATTAAGTATATTTACATGTGAAATTGGGTGATTACATGATGGCTTATGATGCTATGTATCTCATAGACAATTGAAACGTTGTCAAACCCGCTTCATACCACTTTGACAGAAGAGAATGTCACCCAGACGTGACACAAACACCAGTACGTTGCCAAGGACAGAAGTCGAGCTGCAAGGACGCATCTCACAGGAAAATGCACGACATGAAGCCCTCCGCTCTAAGCACAGCAATGGCACCACTGGGAACAACCCCCCCAACTGGCTGCACCTATAAGCAGTCCCTGAACTGCAAGTCTTTGAACCTTGACGAAACAGGAGGCGTCGTGGCATTTGTTCGTTGGTCCGAAAAGACCGACTCCATTCTAAGAATGAGTAACTGTTCGCCCCAACAGAGTGTTACCTATATCTCGGGGTTATTTCTAGATGGCACACTCTCATAATGGAACCTCCAGGTTCAGACCCTTGGTACAAGACGCTGCTTATGCACTGAGCTGGGACGAGCTCAAGGAAACGATTGAGAAGAAATGTTGTTTTAGGACTGGAATTTAGAAGCTTGAGGTGGAGTTCAGGAATTTGAAAATGGACGAACCAGAAATTCCTGAACTTGTCCAGCGATCGCACGACTTGTCTAGGGTCGTCCCCTACCAAGTCATTGACGTTGTATGATACAGTTGTGTACTTGTAAGCTTTACATTGTGGTCTCAATTGGTGGCAATGCAATCGCAGTATTCTCATCACTTATGATGTTTGATTTATTGTTTAGGTTCTATGACAAGAGATGCTATGTGGTTGATTTATTTATAGCATGAGATGTTACGTGTTGATATTGTTGGAATACATACGTACATTTTACTTGCTATGACCTAACCTACGTGAAACATCTTTTAGAAGATGCCACCAAGACGCGAAATGCGCATGCCCACCTCAGAGGCGGAACTTCAAGAGATAATTGCTGCAACTATAGCACAGCACGAGGCCCTACGCTCCGAACCTATCAGAGGTACCTCAGAAAATAACGGTTGTTCCTACTGGCACTTCCTCAACTACAAGCCTCCGAAGTTCGACGGCACTGGAGGTGCCATAGCTTTTGTGAAATGGATTGAAAGTATGGATTCCATCTTTCAAGTGAGCGGTTGTACGCCGGAACAACAAGTCCTATACGTTTCTGAGCTGTTTCTAGATGAAGCCCGATCATGGTGGAATCTTCAGACCCATATAAAGGGTGCTACTGCAGCATATGCATTAACCTGGGGTGAACTGAAAGGAATGCTGCATAAGAAGTATTGCCCCCAAACGGAAACCCAGAAGTGGGAAGATGAATTTCGAAGCCTGATGATGGAAGGTCCGAAGGTGTTGGAGTACGTGCAAAGACTTCATGATTTGTCACGAGTTGTTCCGTACCTGGTGAAACCAGAATTAAAGAAATTGGAACAATTCATTTGGGAACTGGCGCCTCAAGTCTTGAGCTTGATGACAACATCAACGCCACCAACAACTGATGTTGCAAGTAAGATGGGTCTGGCACTCGTTACGGAAGCGATTAGACTAGAAAAACTTGCAAACCCTGACAAGGAGACTCAGGTAGAGCCGTCTGGAAAGAACAAAAGGAAGCTTACCGAAGATACCCAAACGAATAAGGATGAACAAAGATCTATTCGAGGTTGTTTTGACTGCGGGGACAAAGGGCATTTCAAGAAAGACTGCCCTAACAACAAACAGGCCAATGATAAGATTTACTTAGAAACTAAGCCAAGACGTGCCGGGTGCAAGTATCACCATGAGTGTGGATGTCGAAGGTCTAGGTGCGGGAGGAAAGGACACAACAAGGATGGTTGTGGGATGAAGAGTCCCAGACAAGGAGAAAACAGTAACAACGTTCAAGGTGGAAATGGGAAAGGAAATGGTCGAGTGTCAGGATGCTTCCATTGTGGGGATGTTGGACATCTTAAGAGGGAATGCCCGAAGTTGAAACAAGACCGTGAAAGGACATCCAACATCGGAGCTTGTGAAGTATGCCAGGATCCAGGCGTGACTACTGGTACGTTCTCTATCAACCAAAACTTTTGCATCTATTTTGTTTGATACTGGTGCCAATTCTAGCTTCGTATCGTTAGAATTTAAGAATATGCTTGGTTTAACCGGTAGTAAGTTAGATATTTCCGTACTCAATCAAATTGGCCAATGGGAAGTTAGTAGAAGCCAATGAAGTGATCAGGGGTTGTGTGATCGAGTTGGGAGAGCGTGAGTTTACTTTGGATCTACTACCAGTCCAGTTGGGAAGCTTCGACGTGGTGGTAGGAGTGGATTGGTTATCAGGCAACAAGGCTGAGATAGTTTGTCACGAAAAGGTTGTTCGTATCCCAACCGAAGATGGCGAAACAGTTGTGGTTCACAGAGAGAAGCGTGATACGCCGTTAAGAATTATCAGCTGCCTGAAAGCGCGAAAGTGTTTGCAGAAGGGATGTGTTGCCTTCCTGGCACACATTGTGGATAAGAAGGCTGCTGAGCCGAGAATAGAAGACATCCCTGTCGTGAGGGAATATCCAGAAGTCTTCCCAGAGGACTTACCTGGACTGCCACCTCAGAGACAAGTAGAGTTCCGCATTGACTTAGTTCCAGGCGCCGCGCCTGTGGCTAAGGCACCTTATAGACTTGCTCCGTCTGAGATGCAGGAACTGTCGACACAACTTCAAGAGTTGTTAGACAAGGGATTTATCCGACCAAGCTTCTCGCCTTGGGGAGCTCCAGTTTTGTTTGTCAAGAAGAAGGACGGTAGTTTTCGTATGTGTATTGACTACCGGGAGTTGAACAAGCTGACAATCAAGAATAGGTATCCTCTGCCAAGAATTGACGATCTGTTTGACCAACTGCAAGGGTCAAGCTTTTACTCAAAGATCGACTTGCGATCTGGATACCATCAGTTAAGGATACAGGAGGAGAGTATCCCGAAGACAGCCTTCAGAACTCGTTATGGACACTACGAGTTCCTTGTTATGCCGTTTGGTTTGACAAACGCACCTGCAGTCTTTATGGACTTGATGAATAGAGTTTGCAAGCCGTACTTGGACAAGTTCGTGATTGTGTTTATCGACGACATCTTGAATTATTCAAGGACAAAGGCTGAGCACGAACAACATTTAAGAGCTATTTTGGAGTTGCTGAAGAAGGAACAGTTGTATGCCAAGTTCTCTAAGTGCGAGTTTTGGCTACGCGAAGTCCAGTTTCTTGGACATGTGGTGAATAGAAATGGAATCCATGTTGATCCCACAAAGATCGAAGCGATCAAGAATTGGGAAACGCCAACGACGCCAACCGAGATTCGACAATTCTTGGGTTTGGCTGGCTACTATCGAAGATTCATTGAGGATTTTTCAAAAATCACTCAACCATTGACGCTCCTCACGCAGAAAGATAAGAAGTTTGATTGGGGAATCAAACAGGAAGAAGCGTTCCAGATATTGAAGGATAAGCTCTGCAATGCGCCAATCCTGGCACTACCGGAAGGTACAGATGATTTTGTGGTATACTGTGATGCTTCGCGTCAAGGATTGGGTTGTGTGTTGATGCAACGCCAAAAGGTTATTGCTTACGCATCACGTCAATTGAAAGTGCACGAAAAGAACTATACCACACATGAATTGGAACTTGGCGCAGTGGTTTTTGCATTAAAGATCTGGAGACACTACCTTTATGGTACAAAGTGTACAATCTTTACAGATCACAAGAGCCTACAACACATATTCAATCAGAAGGAGCTGAATATGAGGCAAAGACGATGGGTTGAGTTGTTGAACGACTACGACTGCGAGATAAAGTATCATCCAGGGAAGGCGAATGTGGTCGCCGATGCCCTAAGTCGAAAGGAGAGGATCAAGCCCATAAGGGTTAGGGCTTTAGAAATGATTATCCGAACCGATCTTTCCTTGCGCATTCGTGCCGCGCAGAAAGAAGCTCTCAAGGAAGGAAACCTTGAAGAAGAATATCTCCGTGGGATGGAGAAGCTACTGGTACCAAACGAGGAAGGAACGTTATGTTTTGAGAAAAGGATTTGGGTTCCTCTGTTTGGTGATTTAAGGAAAGTTATTTTTGATGAAGCTCACAAGTCGCGGTACTCTATCCACCCTGGAGCGGATAAGATGTACCAGGATCTCAAAGATTATTATTGGTGGCCTAGGATGAAAGGCGATGTTTCTGTTTATGTGAGCAAATGTCTAACGTGCGCCAAGGTTAAAGCCGAATACCAGAAGCCTTCAGGACTTCTGCAACAACCTGAGATTCCCAAGTGGAAATGGGAACAAATCTCCATGGATTTAATTACAAAGTTGCCAAGAACGCCAAGAGGTCATGACACTATCTGGGTGATAGTTGACCGCCTAACGAAGTCAGCACACTTTTTACCTATCAGAGAAAAGGATAATACGAGCAAGTTGGCCGAAATTTACATGAGAGAGATCGTTACGCGCCATGGAGTACCTCTCTCAATCATCTCTGATAGAGACGGAAGGTTTGTGTCAAGGATATGGCAATCCTTCCAAGGAGCCTTTGGCTCACAATTGAATCTGAGCACTGCATTTCACCCGCAGACCGACGGGCAAAGCGAGCGAACGATATAGACTTTGGAAGACATGCTGAGAACGTGTGTTATGGATTTGGGCGGTAGCTGGGATAAGCATTTGCCTTTGGTCGAATTTTCATACAACAACAGCTACCACACCAGTATTGGTGTCGCGCCATTTGAAGCCCTTTACGGACGCAAGTGCCGATCACCCTTATGCTGGGCTGACGCAGGTGATAGGCAGCTTGCTGGTCCCGAAATCGTCCAAGAGACGACAGACAAGATTGCGCAGATTCTAAAACACATCGAAGCCGCTCGCCACAGACAGAAAGCCTATGCAGATCCAAACCGGAAACACTTGGAATTTCAAGTGGGAGAAATGGTGTTATTGAAGGTTTCACCCTGGAAGGGTGTGGCACGCTTCGGAAAGTGTGGGAAGTTAAATCCGCGCTACATTGGTCCTTTCAGAGTTTTGGAAAGAATAGGGCTAGTAGCATACAAGCTGGACTTACCTACTGAACTGAATGGTGTTCACGATACATTTCATGTATCCAACCTGAAGAAAAGTCCAACTCAAGATAACATTGCCATTCCCATCGACGAGATTCATGTTGACGACACGCTCCATTTCGTTGAAGAACCGGTTGAGGTTACGGATTGGAAAGTAAACAAGACCCGCCGGAGCAGTGTCAAGCTCGTCAAAGTTCGTTGGAATGCCAGACATGGTCCTGAATACACCTGGGAGCGTGAGGACCGGATGAAAGAGAAATACCCCCACCTATTTCCTAAGAACCCTGCATCTACAAGCAGAACTTAAAATTTCGGGACGAAATTTTTCTAACGGGGGGAGAATGTGACAACCCTCACTAAACCAGGTATCCGTACGATTTAATTAATAATTAATTACTGCTTAATTACTGTGCTTGCTTGAACTTGTGAATAAACTGCTACGTGAATACTGATACATGTACTTACTTGCATCATACTTTACTTACTGTCACTACATTATTTACATGCTGAACCTTAGTGACAAACATGATGCACAAAAAGCAGAGTAGCACTATAAACGGATAACCTATTGAACATGCTGATAAAGCCAGCATCAGGCAGACACTGCCTCTAAGGCCTGTAAGAGCCTGAAATATTTTGCTACACTAGTGGTGAGTGTAGGGATATAAGGGTTGTAGAACTGCGTCTCTAGGAATAAGTTACAATGACTGGATGTGCCTAAAACGTGCTCTAAGCACAAAATTCAGCACTTTACATAAATAATTCAGCTTTTAGCTAACTAATAAAGTGCCAAAACATGAGAAAATATTCCTGACACTTTGGAGGAATAAGTTGTGTCACTAAAAATAATAATAACGACACTTTAAAGCTTTGTTAACGCTTTAACGGATTACTATCCAACCAAACAACCGGACTATACCCGGAACATGAAAATATTGTCATTTTCATTATCTTCCTTTTTCTGAGCCAGTTAGGGTCCCTGAATACCCTAACACCCATTGTAACGCATGACACACCACTAACCAGGTTAAGCACTTAACTGACTTACTTAACCTAACTAATATCCAACTAATTAGTTGGAATCGGACCAAGACCCCCCCCCCCTTAGAAACCGTCCCCATCTAGGGGACATACCTTGTCCTCTAAATTATTATTATAATCCTAATGCTCAATATCATCTAGACACATGATCCATTGGATAATTACCATATGATTTGTCTATAAGTTCCAAGATTTACACACACTTAACAACATAATCACAACTCAACTTCACACACACTCTCTCCCTCTCTACAACTCTCGGCCGAACACCCCTCTGCACCCATCCATCATTTCGACTTCCATCAAGCAATTCCAAGCATCTACAAGTGTTAAGGGTCGCATATAAGGAGTCTTGGTGCAATCGGAAGGCGAAGGACCTCACTCTCTTGCTTTTATCCACCCTATTTGCGTCTAGATTCTTCCCTAGCCTCGAGCTAGTGGTATGTTGCTTGAATCACCTTCTCGAACTATTTTAAAGTGGTTAATATGATTTGTAACGGTTAAAACTCGTAAACATACAAGATGACACACAAAAGTCTACTTAAAATGCTATAAATGTTGGTTAAAAGCTCATATGTTGTGTAAATCATGTAGTATTTGATTTGTGTGATTAATTGGACCCGATCTATGTTGTGGTAGCTCGGATCATCATTTAACCCGGGTTAGTCATGACCTTGGATCATGACATAAGGTTGTTTTGGAAGTAACAAGGGTTAAAGGATGAAACTCTACCACACACGAATCATGAACTTGTGTAAAAGCGATTTTACTTGTGAGATAGTGTTTAAAACTAGTAGATCTACGAATCTACAAGCGGTATTTTCAAAGGACCACGTGTCAAGAGAAAACATACTTTTAAAGACGGATCTTTCATAAACAAGAATGATTTTTAGAACACACAAGTGTGTAAGCACTTGTGTAACACAAAGTTTCGACAAAATAACTATTCTTGTAAATGTTGACAAGAAGTTGTGGAAGTTTATTTTCTTTAAAAACGAGGTTTTTTACAAAATCGGATTGTTTTATATAAAGATCCACTAAAAGTAATGAGATTTACTTCATAGTTTGGATAAATCACAAGTTCATGAAATTTATGCGATTTATATACATATTTTGACTAGTTTGTGATTTGAACATTGTTTTGATTGAATAAGAAGATTGTTGGTTTGATTTATAAAAGAAAATGATACGCTTGAAAGCGTGGCCACCTCCAGTTACAGAGGAAACTCTGGCGAAATTTTTCCAAAAATCTAACACTTAGAAATATTTTCACTATAAGTGTTAGAGATACTTGTCGACTTGTTTTCAAACTATGAATTTCGCCACGACTTTATTTACAAAATATCGGAGGTGGGATTTCACAAAATAAAACGTGATACATATATATATTTAGTATATATTTTTCACAACATCACTTGTATAAGTGTTTATGATTATTTTGTGAACTACGTAAATATTATTTTTAGAGTAAAAATAATATTACTAAGTTTTATTTTGGGAAAATCACATGTATTAAAGTATAATATTTTTGAGAAGAATATTTATATTTTGAAGTTGGAAATAAAATATATTAAGTGAGACTTAATAGTGTAATCCGAATTATACGAACGCACATGTATTAAATCCCCCATCCTTGGGAAGGAAAATAACTACCAAGTATATACAAAATGTAAACACGAAATAGTTGTCTAACTATTTCCCGAAAACTTAAACCATAAAGCTAAGGCACGGCCGTCCGTCTAATAGAATTAGTACGTGTAGGTCGTCATACAGCTGTTTGATTTGGAGGCATACTTGGTAGAGACGCACCACAGTGAGTTCATGTCCCCCTTTTCTCTACCTGTTTTCAGTTTTCTTAACTGCGGGGGGGGAAATACATGTTACTTTGATTACAAGTACTTTATACACGGTATGGTTAGCGTAAGGAGGTTTACTACTTAGATCTTGTGAGTGGGTAGGAGCAATATGAGGCCATTAGTCCTCATGGCAGGACCGAGGGACAGGAGCGGTAGATCTATCTGGGTGTAGCGAGCCCAGCCCCAGGCCAAACTAGAAACGGACCTCGGGGTGACTTTGTCCACATACTAATGCCGTGGCGAAATCTGCTAGGTTTGAGTCTCCCTACTTGCACTTCACATATATCAGTGGCCTTGCAAACCATTGGTGATCTCAATTCCCTTATTTGCTACATACCAAGACTATTTTTATACTCACAAAGGTTTATTTACTCACTTACACATGAACTCGCTCAACATTATTGTTGATTTTTCAACTTACATGTATTTCAGGAAATTAAAGGATCTGGCGCGGTATGACACGTTTTCCCGCTGCACTAGTTACGAGGTCATCCGGGTTTGGGGAATGTGACTCTTTCCTGGACAAGTCACAGTCCTTAAACTATCTTTATATTATGCTATGTTTGTTGAACAATGTTTATGTCGTTAGGATGTGTTTCCGTCAAGACAATGTGGTTGTATTTGGTTTTAAAACTTAATTAAATGGATGATCTTGCATGGTTTTATTTCATATAGCTTTGTTATGGTTAAGCTATGGTATTAAGAAGTCACACCAAATTAACCACGCTTCCGCAAAGCCAGGGTGTGACATATTAAAACCAAGTTCACTATAACCAATGGCTCTGATACTAATCTGTCACACCCCCAAAATCCACCATGTGGAGTACCACCGCTTGGAGGCGTGACGTGACCAGGATCAAGCCACCAATCATATTGAACAAGCATGTAAGTAGTTTGTAAAATCCAACACAATACAATTGGTGTCTAAACAAAACATAGTTTAAGTTACAAGCGGAAGCATAAAGTTTAAAACCAAATCATAAGTTTAAACGTTTCAAATGTTTAGCATGGTACACAGTTGTCCATGTCTCACAACGACTCTTCCCACTCCGATGCAAGCTCCATAGATACCTAACGACCTGCAAGGCATGTAACAACGAGTCAACAACAAAGTTGAGTGAATTCACAGTTGGTTGTTTAGTTATAGTGTTCGTGAATCATTTGTTCATTTCGTAAACCAAGTATCTTAGTTATCTGTATCGCGGTTTCCCAAACATGTTTGCCATGATTAGTGGCCGGATCGCGGTTTCCAAAACATGTGTGCGATGATTAGTGGCCGTATCGCGGTTTCCCAAACATGTGTACGAAGATTAGTGGGGGCTTCCCATGTGTCAACTAGTCGTGTTTGTACGTGCCCTTCTTGATCCAAGGACCGTAGCGAGTGTGAGTGTACGTAGGTTTTACGTACGTGCCCTTCAATCCGAGGACGGTGAAAAGTAGTTTAATAGTAATGATATTACGAGTAGTTATTCAAATCCCATTCCCAACCCACCGGGAATCCCATGCCTTAGAAAGTGTGTGAACTCACCTCGGTTGCTCGGTTTGACTCTCAAAAGTAGCTAACAGTCAAGGTCGGTCAATCACGTCCTAGTACGATTACCACTTAGTTTATTAGTGACTTCAAATAGAACACAAAGTTCCTACACGTATCTATCACATAACATGCATCACTTTAACGGTTTATGCCCATATATACTTCCCATCCATTCCCCACTCAAAATCAAACATACGATAATGCACATAACATATATATAACATGTTAGATCATTCACAGATAGCATACTCGACATTTAGACACGCGAGTCACAACTTATGTCTTTTCAGCATTTATATTCAAAACCGGCTGTTTTCGGACATTTTAATAAAATAGTTAAATTATTCCAAAAATTCCTAAATTTTTACAGGATGTCTTAAACGTTCCATATTTTATTGTGTAAAAATATCGGGGTCCGGTTCATTAACAATATTTTATAAAAATTCATATTCCGGACTGAACTCAGATTTATATATTTCTGACCACAGTCCACGGAACAATTTATTAAAAATTCATCGAGTGTCCGATTTACGAAATTCCAGTGGGGTAATTACAAATGCATTGGTTATCATCTACTGTACAAATTTCATGGTCCGATTCATCACAAAACTCAGGTTATGACTGAAAGCATGACACCCATTTATTGCTGTCAAAATTCAGCTTAAGCTGCAGTTACAAATTAACACTTTAAAAATAGTAAACGGAGTCCAAAAATTACGATTCCGGTGCCATTAGAACCGTATTTTATAATAACATATTTTAGATTCAAAATATCGGTTTTTCGTTGAATTTACGACCTGTTTACAGCCTGATGAAGTCGGCTGGAAATCATTACTCAGCTTGCTGTTTTGTGGTTTAAATGTTACTAAAACGTATTAACAAGTGTCCGAACAACGGGTTTATCAAAAGTTTGACGATCAAACATCATATATGCATTAACTAACCTTAAACCAACAAGTTTTCATCTTTATGTATCAATCATAAGTAAACTTTTTATATTTATCTATTTGTTCTTGACACTTTAGTGATTTTAAACATACTACACCCTTTGATCATAGAAACGAGATGAAACAAAATTAACAAGAGGGTAACAAAGGACTTACTACTAGCTTATAGCTAGGGATGAATCTAGTGCAAAGTTGGTAAGAAAAAGATGGTGAAAAGTCTTGAAACAAGCTCCTTTGAAACCCTTCAAGAGGCAACCTCCATAGATTCACCTTCAAAGCTTGGAATGCACTTGTTAATGGAAGAGATGGATGAATGAAGTGGTGGTGATGGGTTTCGGTCATAGGGGAACCGAATAGAGAGAGAGAGAGAGAGAGTGGTGAGATGGAGTGTGTAGATGAGTGAATCAAATATATATGGAAATCTCACAAATCATTTCATATCTTATATCTTGCCCACTAGATCAAGCAACAATCAAATAACATCTTAAACAAAATATATGAGGAGATTTTACAAGCAAGGTGGTGGGGTCCTCCACATGGGGACGGTTACAAAGGGGGGGGGGGGTAAAATGAAACTTTGAATGGTAAGTTGGAAATTATAAGTTCGATTCTAGGTATATGATTCTATGTGTTAGTTAGGGGATATTTTAGTGGGTTTTATGGTATACGGGGACCATGACTAGCTCAAAATAATTAAATAATGTGTTTGACAAATATTTGGTGTCCCGGGTAATGTCCGGTTGTTCGGTCGGATACTGTTTCGTTAAGTTGTTTAATTGTTCCGTAAGGTGTCTTATACCTATATTTTGTAACACAATTAATTCCTTATACATAGGAAAATATTCAGGACCATTTAGTCAAGTTTTCTGCATACTACTAGTATGCTAACATGCACATGTAAGTATAACACAGTAATCAGCGAGCAGTTAAATGATTTAGCACAATCACCAAGCACTTTAATTAT
>JARYGA010028182.1:0-59406 GCA_030545235.1 Helianthus tuberosus | reverse complement strand
AATTCAATCACCCACCGGAGAAGTGATTAGGATTACAGGAGATAAACCACGTAAGCCCATGAAGTTCATATCAGTAATGAAAGTTGCTAATTATGAACGAAAACAAGGAATAGTATATATGATTTCAGTAATCATTAGTACTAAGGGTAAAGAACTTAAGGAAATTCCTGTAGTCTCAGAATATCCGGATATATTCCCAGAAGATTTACCAGGATTACCTCCGGATAGGGAAGTAGAATTTAGGATTCATCTAATTCCAGGAACTACACCGATAGCCAAGGCACCTTATCGGTTAGCACCCACAGAAATGTTAGAACTGAAAAAGCAATTAGATGAATTACTAAGTAAAGGTTTCATACAACCTAGCTCATCCCCTTGGGGAGCGCCAGTGTTGTTTGTAAAGAAGAAGGATGGTTCAATGAGAATGTGTATCGATTATAGAGAACTGAATAAGGTTACAATTAAGAATCGATATCCATTACCTAGGATTGATGATCTGTTTGATCAACTTCAGGGGGCTAGATATTTCTCTAAGATAGATTTACGCTCCGGATATCATCAATTGAAGGTACAAGAAGAAGACATACCTAAAGCTGCTTTCAGAACTAGGTATGGTCATTATGAGTTTACAGTCATGCCCTTTGGATTAACAAATGCACCTGCTGCATTCATGGACATGATGAATAGGATCTGTAAACCATATTTGGATAAATTTGTAATTGTCTTCATAGATGATATACTTATTTATTCCAAAAGTCAGACAGAGCATTGTGAACACCTTCATGCACTCTTAACTTTGTTAAGAAAAGAAAAGCTTTATGCCAAATTTTCCAAGGGTGAATTTTGGTTGCAAGAAGTGCAATTCTTAGGACACATGGTGAATCACGAAGGTATTCACGTAGATCCTGCTAAGATAGAGGCAATTACCAAATGGAAGGTTCCACAAACAGCAATGGAAATAAGAAGTTTTATAGGTTTAGCTGGGTATTATAGACGGTTTATTAAGGATTTTTCCAAGATAGCCGTACCATTAACTAAGTTAACCTGTAAAGCCATTAAGTTTGAATGGGGACCTAAGCAAGAAGAAGCCTTTAGAATATTGAAGCAGAAATTAACAAATGCACCAATCTTAGCCTTACCATAAGGAACTGAAGATTTTGAAGTATATTGTGATGCTTCAAAACTAGGATATGGTTGTGTGCTTATGCAACGCAAAAAGGTAATTGCATATGCTTCAAGGCAATTGAAAAAGCACGAAGAAAACTATACGACTCATGATTTAGAATTAGGAGCCATAATTTTTGCCCTTAAGATTTGGAGACATTATCTTTACGGAAGTAAATTTACTGTCTACACAGACCACAAAAGTTTAAGATATATATTTGGGCAAAAAGAGTTAAACATGAGGCAAAGGAGATGGATGGAAATCCTAAGTGACTGCGACTGTGATATTCAGTATCATGAAGGAAAGGCGAATGTAGTTGCAGATGCCTTAAGTCGTAAGTATTATGAGAAACAACGACGAGTTCGTGCTCTCAGATTAAATCTACAAATAGATTTAATGGAACAATTGAAGAATGTTCAAACTACAGCAATCAAGGATGATGCTGAAGGAATGAAAGGAAGAATCAAGGAATTAGAACAAGGAGCAGATGGAATTTGGAGATTCCACAAAAGTAGAATTTGGGTACCTAAACAGGGAGACTTAAGACCTAAGATTTTAGAAGAAGCTCATAAATCTAGGTATACTATGCACCCAGGAAACAATAAGATGTACCAAGATTTAAGAAAGAACTTTTGGTGGATAGAAATGAAAAAGGATATAGCGCGATATGTTTCTAAATGTCTCACTTGTTCACAAGTTAAGGCAGAACATCAGAAACCTTCGGGGTTACTACAACAATTAGAAATGCCAGTATGGAAATGGGAACTTATAACAATGGATTTTGTTACTAAGTTACCCAAAACCAGAAAAGGTAATGATGCGATTTGGGTAATTGTGGATTGATTAACCAAATCAGCACACTTTTTACCTATGAAAGAAACCTTTAGTGTGGAAAGACTGGCAAAATTGTATGTAGATGAAGTTGTATCCTTACATGGAGTTCCACTCTCCATTGTTTCGGATAGGGATAGTCGTTTTACTTCTCATTTCTGGAAAAGTTTCCAGCAAGCTATGGGAACTCGACTAAATCTGAGCACTGCATATCATCCCCAAACAGACGGACAAAGTGAAAGGACAATCCAAACTCTAGAAGACATGCTCCGAGCATGTGTAATAGATTTTGGTGGGAATTGGGATGATCATTTACCATTAATTGAATTCTCCTATAACAATAGCTATCATTCAAGTATTGAAACTGCCCCATTTGAAGCACTGTATGGAAGAAAGTGCAAAACTCCAGTCTGTTGGGCAGAAATAGGAGAAAGTCAATTATCAGGTCCTGAAATAGTGCAAGAGACGACTGATAAGATTACTCAAATCAAGGAAAGGCTGAAGACGGCTCGAGATCGCTAGAAAAGTTATGCAGACAATAGATGCAAGCCATTAGAATTCCAAGTGGGAGACAAAGTACTATTGAAAGTTTCTCCTTGGAAAGGAGTAGTTAGATTCGGAAAGAAAGGAAAACTAAGTCCAAGGTACGTAGGACCATTTTTAGTGATCCAACGTATAGGGCCAGTTGCTTATCGTTTACAATTACCAGAAGAATTATCTGGAGTACATGATGTATTTCATGTATCCAATCTCAAGAAATGCTTATCAGATGAATCACTGGTAGTACCTCTTCGAGATATAGAAGTAAACGAAAAGTTGAAATTTGTTGAGAAACCTCTTCAAATTGAGGATCGAAAGATCAAGTTTCTCAAACACAAACGACTAGTTTTAGTCAAAGTCAAATGGGATTCAAAGAGAGGAGCTGAATACACTTGGGAGCTGGAATCAGAAATGAAGCGAAAGTATCCTCATTTATTCCGGTAAATCTCGAGGACGAGATTTTTCTTAAGGTGGGGAGAATGTAACAACTCTCATCAAAAAGTATTATTTATTACTTTAATTTAACCAATAGGAAACCCTAATTGAGAAACCCAAATGATTCTGAACAAACCCTAAAATTTTCAGAACAATCGGAATCAGGATCAGGGCCCCTAAAACTCAGGGGGGGTAAACCCTACTCGGTAAAATCCACACAGTTTGCTGTCAAAAATTAAAAATCACACGCAATCAACTCAGCTAAGCTACTGTGACACGAAGCAAACCTAGGGTAGAGTAGGGCCTGTCGCGCCACGCGACAGGAACAAGAGAACCCCTCGCGTGGCGCGAGGGGGATGATTTTTCAAATATAAATAGGTTGCTGTGGGACTTGATTCTGGACGTTGATGCGACGTTTAAATTCCAAATTCACTCCGAGTTATTATAGAAATAGTCTAAAAACACACACTGCTCACGAAGTGCTGCCACAATTCAGGGTAATAACTCAATCGCTGCTACGATTCAATGTCCGATCGATTAAACTATCCAATGGATGTTTAAGTGCTGCCCACATTAGGGTTTATGCTTTGTCATTCGTCGATTAATCGATGGATGTTTAAGTATCGCACTTTGTCATTCGTTGTGAAGGTTTTAATCTCGTGAGTTGTCGTAAATGCTGTATTAAGTTACTAACCTAGTTTGTGTGCTTGATTATTTAAACTAGGTTATCAAGGCTAATCAGTAAACTAAGCTCTGTTAAATCTGCAATGTGAGTCATTCTCTTTTTATCAATTCTGTTTACAAAAGTATGTTTATTTTCAAGATTATAATTACAGTGATTAAGTATATGTAGTCACCAAATTACAGCCGGTATGTGGGGTATTGTGCACATTACTGTTTTTATCAATTTAGGTGGGCGTACCAAATTAATGATACTCGTTACTATTGGGTGAACGGACTTAATAGTAATATGACCACAGTCACCGAAATGAGTCGATGACAAATACTGTGGGTAGTTGGTTGAAATAAACATTGTAATCTCTCTTAATACTGTGAATTATAACAAAAGAGTCATTTTAGCAAAATGAATGATTCACTCAGTATTTCCCGCTGACAAAACCTTTTTCAAACATGTTTCAGGTGATCTGTTGTGATCCAGGAAAAAGTGCCGTGAAGCACTATCAGCTTAAGGAAGTGGCTCAGTATTAAAATAATGAAACATGTTTTGTAAAATAAAAGATTTCCTGGTGAAATCTCAAGATTGTAAATTACCGGGTTTTATCCCGAATTGTGAAATAAAATAATCGGGAAATATTTCAGTTTTAAAAAGATCCTGAATAAACTTCCGCTGTTAATTAAATACCACGGGATTTCTGTCCCGCGGCTCCTGAAACGGGTCAAACCGGGTCGGGGGCCGTGACAAAAACGGATGGCGAGATGAAGCTATCTACATCGGTTTGTCAAATTTTCTTCAAAATGTTTTGGATTTTAGGGGGAGTAAAAATTTTGAAAATACAAAAACGTTTGAAAATTTGAAAAAGTCAAAAACATGAAAAAGAGTTAAAAGAGTTTTGTGTAGAAAGAGGAAATGATAGTACATCAGTAGACTATCACGGCATGCTAAAGAATTGGAATGTCAAAATGTGAAAAATGGCCTCACTGATGATATGTCAGCAGGTTTTTACACATTTAGTAAATTGATTTCGAGATATAAACCTAAAATCAATAACTTTCTTATCTCGTGGGGAACATCTCTCGGGTATATGGACTTAGTACTCCGAAATTTCGTTTGAGGGTTTGCTGATTCTGAGATACTAGGTCTTTATACTTATTGATATCTGGGGTATTATACCTGGTCTTCTGATTTTTGCGTCAGCAATGGACTAGACCTCGTATAAGGCTTTTGTGCTTAAAACTTTCCCTCTGCATAAAAATTAAGAAAATATCGAAAGATATATATCAAGTGCAGTTGTAAAGAAGATTCCTAAGTGGAACACACCTTAATCCGAGCCTTCATCTCTTTGACTGAACGAAAGTTCGAACCTGAGCTCTCAAGGCCTCCCACTAACCCAGAGACATATATCATTGAGTTATTAGATTTTATCACTCCCAACTATTGGCTATTGGCCGTTGTCACCCCCAACTATCACTTTGATGTCCGTCACCCCCAACTTAACACTTAGTGTGTTCTGTCACCACATCGTTAACTGATCACTAACTTTTGATCCTGTTACTACACTTTTTGGGGTGTCATAAGGATCTTGGGAAGGTTTTAGGGATCTTAGGACACCCCAAAAGTATAGTAACATGATCAAAGTTAGTGATTTGGTGACAGAACACACTAAGTGTTAAGTTGGGGGTGGCGGACGTCAAAGTGATAGTTGGGGGTGGCAGCGGCCAATGACCAATAGTTAAGGGTGATAAAATCCAATAACCCTATATCATTTAGGTATATTCACCTGTAAGACTGAATCTAGGGAATCTTGATACGTGAGTATATTCTGAGGTGGAACACGCGATAAGATAAGTTCTTAAAACACTAATCTCGTATCTTGAATCAATTGAACTTTGTGTGAAAATTTAAATGGATAAGTATACTGACAATTTAAGTGAATCGTTTAGAACTTAAAGTTTATATAGATCAACGGTGCTAGTGATGTGTCATAAACTGATATATCCTCTAATACAAACTCAACAAAATATGTCTGTAAATATTTCTTTATTGCATTTCATTATAGAAAAATTACAAAAAGATTTTCGGAGAGTTTTAGCATAAACTTTGTAAAATACAAAAAAAAAATTGTTTCACTTTATGTTTCGACACCGATGTTGGAAAGCTAAGTTTCAAAATCTAAGTATGTTGAACATATCTCAGAAAAATAAACAAGTTCATTAATTTGAAACTTGAGGTTTTTAAATATAAAATCCAAAAATAGTTTGTGAAATCTCCAAGGTCATTAATTTGGACTTGGTTGATAATTAGATGAATCAAGGTCATTAAGTTGAACTTGATTATCTGTGAAGGGTTGTGATAATTGGATGCTTAATTGTCAGATATATAGTTATTTGATAGCGGGAGTTGAGCCAGGTGGTTTGATACTGGGTTTACAAATTCTTTGATAGACGATCTAGAAGGTTCTAGAAGAATACACCTGGCGACAGAAAAGATGCTCCTTGCAGACATGAAAGGATATGACAAGTGGCACCAATCGTAAGGCGCCAACACCTGCCACAAGATCCTCACAGGGCAGCAAGAGCAGGCCGACAACTGGTACAAAAGGACGCTGAGCTGGAACGAATGTCCATACGCCACGTCACCTCTGGTACAAGACCAGACCTGGTCAAGTCAGTGGGGCAGAATGGATATTCTTCCTGGTCGGACAACTGGCAAACACCTAGTTGCCGTCTCTTTCCTTCACAAATCTCCGGATATAAATCTAAAGCTCGAACTCCATGTTGAGGGATCCGTTTTCTTACTCTCTCACTCTATACACACACTTATATCCCCGAAACGATTACTTATTCTCACGTCGTATGGTGGTTACAAGGAGAACCCCCAATATCTCCTCCTTGTAACGTGTTCACCGGTGTTGTTCGTTTTGCATGATCAATAGGAAGAATCAGGCTCATCGTCGAGTGAAGAATAGAGATTAACTGTTATACACAAGAGATTGCCTGTTATACACGAGACGAACCAGCTGAGTAGCTTAGTGTTTCTTCAAATGGGGTTGTAAATTGTAATACTTATTCAAAATGAATAAAAGATGAGAAGTGAAATGAAATATATAAATTGTATTTTTTACTAGTTTTAAATCTTAAAAATCTTATATTACTAGTTTATGTTATTGTACTTTTTATCACACAGCGCCTCTCAATGAAAACAAAAAGGCTATTGATGATGCATAGCCGATAGCGTTGTAGACCTTCATGGATGCTTAACAACTTTAGAGCATTCATATCCCTTCTTTCAAATTATGTGAGACGGTTTTTATTTTATAAAAAGTAGTTGTAAATAGAGAAGAGATAAAATATTACTGTTCATCTATAAATTTGAGAGGATATTGTCCACCCTTTATAATCTTTTAATATATTTTGAAAGTGGTTGTGAGTAGAAGAGGGAGAAAATATAATGATAAAGGTATTAAAAAATATTATTTAATTGAAAAGGAAAGAGAAAAGATAGTGATTTTTAGTGTAATATATGGTAAAAAATAAGGGGTTGGATGTGAATGCTCTTAGAGCATTTAAATTAATTTTTTATCCTTGTTTCTATGATTACACTAAAAAATAACTATTTTTTTTTCTTTTCAATTAAATGATATTTTTATACCCTTATCATTACATTTTCTCACTCCTTCACTCACAACCACTTTCAAAAAGATATTTACAAAATTATAGTGGTGGAAAGTGTTCCGGTATATTTACAAATAAACAGTTTCATTTTTTTTCTCCTACACTCATAATCATTTCTTATATAATATAAGTAACTCAATCAAAAATATATAGCGGAATCATTGTGAATGCTCTTAGACCCACACATGAGTGTGTTAAGAGGGTCTGTATCATCTGAACTAAATACTTTTTTAAAGGCGAACTTTTTCTCGTTTACATGCATCATCCGCGTTCTAGAAGATAGTGATGTTTACTTGCTTTCATGAGAAACGTGTAAGGATCTTGTTTCGTTATGCCAATCGTAACGTGACACTATCATAACATTTTCACAAACAAAGAAGTCCTGAAAGTATGAATTCATATGGTCTAGTTAAGTCAAAATGCAACATTAGAATTTGCCGATATAAATGTGAAGCTATTTAAGTGTGGTCCGATAAGATAATTTCTTTTGTGTGTTTGTGCATCCCTAGTTAAAACACAAGACAAGATCCCCCAGATTTAAGCATTTTCTTCTGGCTATTTGAAAAGGATTATCACATAGCATCCGCAACGCATGAGGTTCGTAACACCTCTATGCCCCAACAAACCAACGGCTTCTCTCCTCCCCCTCTCATTGACAACCCTTTTCTCTACTACAGATCGTCCATGTACATAGACCGCGCCCTCTTCATTCCATTCCATGCATGCACTTTCTCTTCGTCCATGTACATAGTCAATCAGGTTAAGTCATTGGTTGCCACAGGCTTTGGTGCAGTGATAGAGGGAAAACCCTCTATGTGTTTAAATAGGATGAGGTAATGAGTTCAATACCCGGTGAGTGTAACATTTAGCCGTTCATTTAAAAAAGGTTAAACCATTGGTAAGTTAATGTTTTGATCATTGGTTGTTGATAATATAAAAAAGATTTTCAAAAGGATTATATGTTGACGTTGAGGGCAAATGGTTGAAAACATGAATTTGCATGTATAATTTAAGTGATTGATTGACTCAACTATAGAATTTCACATTTATTCCAAGTATTATTTAACAAAAAATAAGTAATTGTTGTGATTCCAACTGATAATCGATTGGCCAAAGCAAATAGGGAGAAAATCAGAGAATTTAAGATAGGATTTTAGATCAATTTTTCTGCATATATTATCCAAACATAAACTCCCCCTATAAAGGGTTATAAATAACATAAATAAACAAACACTATATAAACGTGGGATCAATGGGCATCCCCAATATCTCCCTTATTTCACAAATGCAAAATAGGAAATACATACTACAATCATCATCATCATCATCATACTCAGTAAATCCCACCAATAGCAAAGCAAAGGTAGGGTCTGAGGAGGGTAAGATGTAGATAGCCGTACCTCTACTCTTTTTTTGAAAATAAAATAAACCACTAAGGGGATACGGAGTGGGCGGCAAATGGGTTTGCCGAGCGGGAACACCACCGCCGACCCATTTTGCCGCTCGGTGAAGATGGGGAAGCTGTGCTTGGTTACCGATCGGGGAGAGGGAGGGAAGGAGAGAGACGGGGTGTGTGTGGTGAGGTCCATGCCATCTCAACCAATCACACCTTTTTTTCCTTTTTTTTAGGGAAATTGGATTTAAATAATCCGAACTTTCACCTGTTGGCCAATAACACTCCGAACTTTCAGTTTGGCCAGCAGCACTCTCAACTTTCATCCTATTTTCCCAAAACACTCCCAAACTAACATATCACTAACCAAGTTAGTTTTTAAGTTTTATTTATTACACAAACAGTCCCTGTAGTTATAATTTACTATTTTTAAGTTTTATTTATTACACAAACAGTCCCTGTAGTTATAAAAAAAATCATAAAAATAAAAAAAAATCTAAAAATTCAAAAAAATTCAAAAAAATCATAAAAATTCAAAAAAAAATCTAAAAAAATCTAAAAAAATAAAAAAAAAATCATAAAAAAATCATAAAAAATCATAAAAATTCTAAAAAATATCAAAAAAATTCTAAAAAAATCATAAAAAACCGTTTCGACCCGTACCGTTTCGACGCGAACTGTTTCGACGCGTACCGTTTCGACCCGGACCGTTTCGACCCGTACCGTTTCCACCCGGACCGTACAATATTAACACAATACATTTTCTGATCAAGTGCATGATTTCGAAAAGCATCATTCATGTCTTTCAAAAACCTTATACATAATTTCAAAAATTCATCTCGCATGATTTTAAAACATTTTTTGTAAATATATCTATCTAATACACCTACTTTATGATTTCAAAAGTATTATATATAAGGTTTCAAAAACATTAAACACATTTTTCTTAAAAGAACCCCAAGCACAGTTTTCAAAAATATTTTTCCTCGTACATTGACTTAACTTTCAAATTTCGCTTCATATGTCGCCTTGGCATATCTGGCATCTCAACTTCGTAAAGCATTTTTACTTGATGTTTTGACATAAGCACGTCCAGTGCAAGGTTTCAAAACATCTTCAACTTCTAAAATCCATATGGGATCTTTTTATCTTCATATTTAGACCCTTGTGGATGATCATCATTCAAATCAGAGTCCTTAATTGGATTCTTTATGTACCTTAATTCGAACATTTCGGGTTCTAGTAATCGAAATCGAATTTTCTTTTTGAATCTTTCTATCTTTATAGTTAGATTCTTGATAATGTTTAAAGTGCCAAATGAAATCCACGAGATGGATTCCTATTATACTTTAAATACATGTGCTCTGTTAACAAAACAATTTAACAAATAAACAATCTTTGTGGATATATGACTATGTGTTTATGCATTTTGTGTTTTAGTATACTCTGGATATTCGTTATCCACATCCTCGTAGAATCTTTCATATCTTCATATGAGGGATACGTAGTAGGATGTTCAAAAAGGTACTACCTTAAATCCTTATTGGGCTTCTATGTAATAGTTAAGACCCTTGGGTTATATAGTACCATTCCATGTTTCATAAGAGATCCTTTTAGTGGTCTAATCAAAAAGATTGATTCACAATTTGGTTAAAGAACGACATCTAGTGATGTAGCTGAACAGACTCCTTGATAGTCTATTTAGATCATTTATTGATTTAATTAAAAGGATTCTATGGCGGTCTAGTCACACTCATCACAGGATTGTTCATTTGGTTTTCCCCTACACATTATAAAATAGACTGTGTGAACTATGCAAGGAATTGTCTGATTATGGACGCGTACATAATTATGAAATTTAGTGCACAGAAACCCAGTAAGGTTTATTATGTGTAAGAACCGATAGTGACAACAATAACAAAATGAGAACGATGTAATGGAGGTACGGTGGACGCACCAATGACGCTTTATATACTTGTATATAAGTATCCCTCTTACATTGCAAGCATAATGTTATTAAGGTTACTAGAAGTTCAGAACCCTAACCAATATTGTTCGATCTTTTCAACTTCATGTTTTCAAGCTCTCACGAGTTTCCTCTAAATAAATTTCGGGATGAAATTTCCTAAAGTAGGGGAGACTGTAACACCTGTGCCTCCACGGCCATCAAACAAATACCAAACCAATGAATTATTATATTTCATGCTTGGGATTTGTAAAAATATGTGTATCATTTGCACATATCAATTTTTGTTCATTTCCAAGCTCTAAATCGCTTTCTGGAAGGTTATACGCGCACCGATGCGTAAATATAACCAGTTTAATGCAAAAAACACTCCGGAATAGTGACATAGGCTTAACATACCTTAAATAACCTTTACATAACTTAGAAATAAGTTTTGAAGGCTTTGGTATGGCAAAAATAAGTTAATTCGCCTACAGGGACTAAACTTGACAAACTGCGAAAGTATGCCAGTTTGAACTGTAACGGACATTCCGGAACATGACCATAAGTTAAACATACCATAAATATCCTTTACATAGCTTAGAAATAGGCTTTGAGGGGTTCGGTATGCTAAAACAAACTTTTGGGTCATTCACGGACTAAAAGTGTCAAAAAGTGCACAAGTTTGCACTTTCGCGCATAACTTACGTTCTGAATACATCTGGACATCCAAAAATTTATGTAAGCATGACTATATTATGCTTTAGTGTTTGGCTTGCCAAAAATCCATTCCGTGCGTCATTTGGATCGTTTTTCGCGCTTATGCGCATTCTGTCGTAATTAAGCGAACATCGCGTTCGTACGACCAAACGAACCATCATCCGGCATATTTTTGAGCATGTTTTGAGTTCCCTATACTTTAACTTCATTTTAGAGCCTTGAAATGAGGTTAACGGGGTTCAAACGCATCGAAAAAGGCCTTAAACACGTGCAGGGACCATTTCTGTCAGTTTTGAAACATTTCTGAAACAGGGGGGCAGTAGCGTAGCGCGAGCCCTAAGGGCCTATGCAGTCGCGCTACGCGAGTGCCTTAACTGGACAGAAAACTCAGTTTTGCACTTTCGGGACCAGATTCGATGCATTAACAGCTACAAACAGCCTGTTTGCAGCTGTTATCCACTCCTTAATCCCTTGCCACATGTTGATACCCTATGGTGAGTGGCCAATTTAGTCACCATAACATTCCGACAAGTGTACGCATGAGATTCAAGCACGGATTCCATGAAACGATCTTAACGGTTACCCGAAAACTATAAATACCCCATTACCCCAACCTCATTTCTTACAAGAATTCTGATTTGAGAGCTCTAAGTTGAAACCATTGTTTCATACCTGAGTTCTTGGATCGGGATTAGCATTCGGGGACCCTTCGTAAGTATTCTTTCATTCTTTTCTTTATTTTATTGCTTTTAGAGTCAGAAAGTCAAACTTTGTTTGACTTTCAGCGTTGACCAGCTTATGGTCAATGCGAAGTTCGTTCGAACTTCGCAACGTGAGTGTAATCACGTTGGTCATAGTCCCTTGGGACTATGCCCACTGATTACCACGTTGTCTAGGGTCGTAGGGTAGGCGATCTAATAAATCGCCTATACCTTCGAACCCGACCCAGTTTGGTCGATCATTAGGATCCGACCAAATACATTACGTGACCATAGTAGGTAGGGAATAACCTTCCGAGGTTATACCCTATGGTCACATCGTTTGAGTAGTTGTATGATAGGTAGTTTATATGCCTTAGGTAAATTACCAGAATACCCTTTTCATGTATAATTGGTAATTAAGCATATGTAACCTAAACCTTTGTCACATAACTGATTATGTAACATGTTTAGGCATATTCTACTTGTCATAGGACTAGTTAGGCGGTCCGAACGCGTTTCACGCGAACGACGCGTTAAAGTAGCATAAGCTACCTAAACGGGTCGTAATGGGTCGAAAGCTCTTAGATTAAGGTTTCATTTAGCATGTAGGCTTTGTTAAACCATATGACACGAGTCTCTATACTCGTTTGGTTTACGAACCCTCATTCTATCAGATCTTCCGATTTAGGTCCGGTTTATTAACATAGTTACCTATATTAGGTGCCGTTTGATATCCGCGATCTCTAGCATTGTTTGGTTGTTACTCAAGGACTACTAAGCAATCTCAAGTGAGTACATAGACCCCTCTTTTACTGTTTTCCAAACATTTTGGGGTGGAACACATGTGCCTACTTGTTACTTTCAAGCTTTCCTGTTTTCACATCATATACTTGTTATGTTCATTAGTACACTATTAGTACATGATTTACATTACATTTCTGCTAGGTATGTTGACTGATAGCATGCTAGCACATTGATTTACATGACTTTTCTACTTTGTATGATAACTTAGCATACTTAGTACATCATTTTACATTGCATCTCTGTTGCATATGTTCCAGTAACATATGGACACATTGTTTTACAGCTCTACCTTGTATGTTTACTCTAGCATACTAGGTACATTATCTTCATCACATGTTTACATTTTGGTATGACATTTGGTTTGTTTAAATGAGACAATGTACATTCATTAACACCGATCATGCCGCTCGGTAGTAGGTAGTGGTACCATAGGACTTGACAAATCCCATTCCTGAAATCTCGGGTTTGTTTGGACGTAAGGAATGACCGAATCCGAATACATATTCTCTTGATAACTCACTTTTACATAGTTATCCGTCTGTCTCAAGGCTTGGATGTATGAATTTTCACAATACCGCATAAATGTCCATATCAGTATAGCATGCATTTACTACACAAAACATAACTTTGATTTAAACCAAGTTTTACTTCAATACTTTGTTTTGTACATTTTTACTTATGGTTTAAGTAGTCTTATTTTTACTTACCATACATATCATTTTGGTTACACATTACTTGACTACTTTTGGACTATGAACATTTGACATGGTTTATACAAGGACTTTTGACTATTGGTTTAAACATAGACTTATCACATTGGTTTGGTTTGATTAAGTGATTAAGTAATGATGCGTGTGTAATATGATACAAGCATGGTGGATACGCCGCTGGTACTTCCTATATATAAGTGTTTGTATGATATTACATATCGTAGCGTTATTTGAATCATTTCAGTTTATGACATATAACATTTTATACAAATAACATACTTTTCACAATACATTGTTTTACAAACAACTTAACTTATACAAACTCATTTTACATGGTTACTCATTTAACCATGCATTATTCTCTTATTTATACGTATCATCTGAACTTATTGTTTTTCAAATGATTTACAAAGACAAAGCAAATTACAAGGTTCATGACTAAACATTTTTCTCAAACATAAGTCATGAAACCTATTTTCACAAAACCTATGTATCTCACAGGCATTTTTATGCTGACGTACCTATTTTCACATGTGTTTTTCAGGAGCTGTTGCATAAGATGATCAAGATACACATAGGCAGACTTGGGCTTTAGTGACAATAAAAGATGCAAGACTAGTTAATTATGTTGTATTTCCTTGTTTGTTAAGACATTGTAACACTTTTAATCAATAAAACGAAACTTCAATTGCCATGGATTTGAAACAATTAATTCTGTTACAACACTCCCCGATGTTTCCGCCACGTTTTGTATGTTCTACGTGGTCGGGGTGTGTTGTAACAGAATTAATTGTTTCAAATCGAAACGGTACGCGTCGAAACAGTTCGCGTCGAAACGGTACGGGTCGAAACGGTTTTTTATGATTTTTTTAGAATTTTTTTGATATTTTTTAGAATTTTTATGATTTTTTTTATTTTTTTAGATTTTATTTTTTATTTTTTTAGAATTTTTTTGATTTTTTTTGAATTTTTATGATTTTTTTGAATTTTTTTGAATTTTTAGATTTTTTTTTATTTTTATGATTTTTTTTATAACTACAGGGACTGTTTGTGTAATAAATAAAACTTAAAAACTAACTTCAGTCACCTAAAATGTCCACATCAGCAATGGAAACTAACTTGGTTAGTGATATGTTAGTTTGGGAGTGTTTTGGGAAAATAGGATGAAAGTTGAGAGTGCTACTGGCCAAACTGAAAGTTCGGAGTGTTATTGGCCAACAGGTGAAAGTTCGGATTATTTAAATCCAATTTCCCTTTTTTTTAAATAGTTTACCAATTCATGAAGTGTCTAACCATTGCCAACACTTTTGAGCATAGTTTAAATACTTTTCATTGAATGACATTGTACACTCTCATTGGTTGATTTTGAAGTTTACCACTTCAAGTGTCTAACCACTCTCTACACTACCAAAAAGTCATTCATGGAGATCATGGCTTTCATGTATACGTGCAGCTCCCATAATCATGTGCACCCCATTTGAATTTGCCACTGCAGTTGACCTCGACCCATAACAGTAACACTTCTAAACGCCAAGTTTTTAAATTTTATCCCACAATATATCATCATAGTTTTATCATTCCTATTTTGGGTTTATATACAGTTTTTAAATTCCAAGTAATTATAACTCCACTTTCCCAAAAAAAAAAAAAAATCTTTTAACAAAAATCTAGAATAAATACACAAATACCTTAACTTTGCACAATTTAAAACTCTCAACCTTTTGGTTGTAGAGCACACCATTTTACCTAAAGGATGTCCCACTACGACACTTATGACTTACCTACCAGATGAAAAGAAAATTTACTAATTCGATTTTTTCAATTTAAAATCCGTAATAGAAGTCGATAACAAAGGTTAAATATACAACCCTAGGTCCTTCAAGAGGTTATGACTGGTAAGCACCTTATTCTTCTGTAGGAGAGGTCTTAGGTCTGAATCTTGTTTCCGCTGGCTTCCTACCATAACCTCTTGAAGCCCGCCTGCGTCATCCCATTGATTGGCAGGATGTTGACGGGTCACGGGTCTCATGAGCTTTCCAGTAACCCTTAACACAAATTATAACCGGAAAAACAATCATAATGCAAACCAAAAACATTGACTTTAAACCACAACCATATAAAAGTTATATGAAGAAAACCTTTGGCTTAAAAATTCTGTAAAAAATAACCTCATACATGTTCCAGTCTAAGATATTGCTATGAAATATATACAATCGATCATTCATTTTAAAACCGAATAATTTCCATTCCAAGTACACATATCAAGATCAGTAGTTAGTTAGTAGTACCTCTATTATCAGCTGCAATCGTATATCCTACGCTTGTTAATCTTTATAGATTAGCTGCTACCCTCAACATACTTGTACAGTGTCTTTGAATTAATCACCCTGGAAAACAGATGAAAGTGTCATCAGAAGTTAAACTTAGAAAAACATACTAAAAGGAAACAGCCACAACATGTCAAAAGTGTAAATAAATAACTTGATATCCGTAATCATACGTGTTATTTATAGTGGAAAGAAAACATAAACAAACAGTGTTTCAAGTCAACCAGGCCAGCCGTTATGCCATCTTTATATATCATCAATAATGTTTGGATGTCTTACATAATTGAGAAAACGGTGTCTTTGATTGTTGTCGTTGTCGCCTACCATTAGTCAGATTGCTGTCACTGAAACTGCCTTTTTCCACATCATCAACGTGAGGAAAGTCATTGGTCCAGGAATTCAAAGGAATGAGATGACTATCGTCTTTCGGACCTCTTCTTCTATCCTCGTGTCGTTTTACATTTTCCGATATCTCATGAAAAGTTCTGTTTATCTTTGCTAGTCCCCTTTCTACTGGCTCTACAACATGAGAAACTGTATACTTCATGTCGTCCACGATCTGCATCAAGCATATAACATCACAAGTATTATTAAGTGTCGACCCGGGTTACCCGGCTCAAATTACTGGTAATGGATCAAGAACTGACAATTTCACCACTTCCAAAGACGACATCACGAACACTCTGATGTAACCTGGGACGGTGTGGTCTGTCCTCATGTCGAGCAAGATTTAGTCTAGGTGTTTTCTCGCAGTCTCGAACCTCTTCCGGATCGGGTGGAGCTCCTAATGATGCATAGTCGGTCATCACAGACACGTCACGTACACATCGCTCTCCACGTTTGTAAGGTACTGCTGGAAAAACATATAGGTGAACCACAGCAGCCACACTCATCTGCTTGACAACAAATTCAACTTTGAGTTTGTTGCTAACAAGCCCTTCAACATTATTCTATATTACACAACAGACCATAGACTTTAAGCAATCAAAATGCACCTCAATACAGATGATATAATCTTGTATACGGGTTTTTAGCTCCTGGGCCAAAGATCCTTTGAGTGCACCCATAGAGAAAAGGAAGGCTACAGCAACACCTTGCCACCAAGTCAGGAATACGATTGACTTAAAAGTCAAGAACTTGGCCAACGGTTTGATCGGTGCTAGCTTATCCTTGGTTACCGAATAAAACTGCACCAGGCAATACAAAGCCCACGTCTGGCTGAAGTTAAGAACAACTGCCAAATATGGGTACCTGCATACACGCATCTCATTACCGAAAGTAACCTAGCCTTATACTATACCAGTTGCGAAAAGGTGATAAAGAAAACACCAAATACATATATAGACACACACACACATACATTGTTCAATACATAATCAATTTTAAGTAGAAAACCGTGGGAACCGCATAAGCACTTGTACGTAATGCTTTGAAGATAAAGCAAGAGAGAGAAAGAGAGGCAACTAGGCGGTTACATAGCCACCTTATGTATCACTGTTAAAGCAATATGTACAAGTGTTTATGCGGTTCTCGCAGTTCTCTACTTGAAATTGATTCCGTCGTGAACGACCCTTGCATATACATATACCTACCTACCTACCTACACAAACACACACACCTCTTAGCACTGCAGAAAGAGTGAAACAACTTGCAAACACGACCTTTTCGCCATTTAGTCTACATGGCACACAGTATGATTTTTTTAATGAAAGTTGTAATTAGGTTTGGGGGTGTTTGGATGTGTGTTTTGAAAGCGATCATTTAATAATCTATAAACAGAATCACATAATCAGCTGTAATTAACAGATGTTATGAGTGTTTGACAAATCTACTTAAGAATTAACGGAATGACAAAGCTTCATGTACTATAGAAATATCTTACGCATATCCCCATTCGAATTTCCCTTCCCCATAAACACCAAGAACTTGAAAAATCATTGCTAACGGCGCACAGACCAGCTTCAGTATCATCTGAAATAAAGAAGTTTTGATCAGGTTGAGATATGGATCAATGAGGAAACATATTATAAAAATATATAGAAAGTAATTCATACATATTGCACAATGCCAATTTTTACAGCCTGGTAAAATTCAGGACCAAGATACCATTCCCTAAGGAAGCAACTGAGTGGGAAAGGGTGTTCGACGATTCCGTAAGTGTATGATTCTTCTATTAGAGGTATGCTGTGGCTAATAACACTATTACTTTCCATGAACTCAATAGTACTATCCTCTCCACCTTCAATAACCATATACTTATTTAAAATCATGTAACCGAAAAATCCAGAAAAGATAATAATAAGCAAGAATGCTACAGAGAAATGCATATATGTTTAATGGCCAACTAAGTAGTTAGAGGAAAATACGATTTTTGTAACAAAGATATTTAAATTGAGTAAACTTAGATAAGCTAGTTCTAGTTTATCATACAAAAAGACATGATTGGGAATTTCGGATCAAAAACATTAATGATGTAACTTTCACTTTTCCAGATCTTTTTAATCCTAAACAGAACACCAACATCCTCATGAAGGTCTTTTAGGAACATACCTAGGCAGGCTATAAGATATCTCCCAAAGCAATATAAGGCAAAAGCTTCATACCAGTCCCTGATTATTTCATAGTTGAATGCAGCATCCGCATCCAATAGTGACAAAAACTGCACAATTTGGATAAGTGAAAGTTAGGCATGAACGCATGATCATTGCAACTGATTACATACAAAATCAGCTGCAAACTAATTCAAAAGGAATAAACATAACGGAAAATAGTTTGTAAGCCGAATCAAAGTATTAAAAGAGTAACCATCAACCACAATTAAAAGACAAACAAAGATAAGCTCATGGATAGAAGAACCTTAATTATTTCTTAGTATAAAGTATGTCTGAAGTCGAAACAAAGTAACATGTCATATAAACTTCTTCATAATGTGTCAAATTTATCTCTTGTGATCCTGATGTTACATTCGTAAATCACTGATTCATGCCATATGTTGCACTGAACAATGTGATGACAGGTTTTTTAATACAATGAAAGAAGATCATTTTCCCTTTAGATTAATCATATAGGAATATTATACATAACTCATTCCACTAAGATTCCTCAAGCTCTCACTGACCAAACTACAGAAAATTGAAATAGAATAATATCAATCACATGAATTCCAATCAAATAGAAATCATTAGCGCACTCATTCATATTACTCAATAGCAGAAGGCAGATTTCGGAAAGATAATGACCCGTCCCATCCATTGCTTTATTATGTTACCATAAATATCACAAGCAGGCTTTTAGTTATAAAATATTAATGTTTACTTATAACTTCTGTAAATGAAATCAAACAGCACATGCCAGCATATATCGATATAAGAATTTTATTCCTTTACACGAGCACCTTGGTTTTAAAAAGCAAGAGGCGCACAAAAGCAACGAGGCCTAAAACTGAGGCGTGAAGCGCAAAACACAAAAGCAGTGGGCTTTTCGTACCCGAGGCGCAAAAAGATTATATAAATTTTTATATGTATCCCATAGGCTTTTAGCATGCCTTATCCAAAATATAGCTATAAATAAGGTTTATATATGATTATACCTACATGTACAAGCCAAAAAAACCTATTATACAACACTTTGAAGCATAAAAACAACACAAAAACACCCAGTACATAAGGCGCGCCTCAGGTGACTTGAGGCGCTAAGGCATGCGTCTCGCGCCTAGGCGCGCTTTTTAAAACCCAGACAAGCACTGCAACGAAAACAGAAAATACAGCATGAGATCCCCTTACCGACTCCAATGAATAAACAGGAACCATCAGAACGAGCCCAATCAAGAACTTCTGTTCCTGCAAACAAATTAATTCTCACGACCATCAGTTACAGTATAACAAACAGCAAGATCATTTTAACGTGACTAGCATGATAAAAAAAAATTATCACTGGATGTAAGTGATTGCAAGTTGTCATTATTTTGGACAGAGTAAAAACTACCAATGTAAAAGACAAAACTCAAAATTTGTAGGGATATATGTAATATCAAACCTCAGGTTGAGTGTAAGCAGCTAAATGCTCAAAGATAAGATACGTGGAAAGAAAAAGAGCAACAAGTACACAAATGCTTGCGCTGAATATTGTCCAGGTGAAAAGCGATGAATGTTCACCACCAAGGTTGCTTGACCAAATTGACCACGGTCCGCTTGAGGACTCTGCCAAAGTCAGAATAAGAGAGAGAAAAAGTAATACTCTCTTCCATCTAACCAGAAACATCTGTTCAATGTCACAACTGTTTCAATGAAGCATTAACAAATATAGTAGACCAGGTATTGTAATATTGGATTGAGTACAATTATGCAGAACTTTAATCTTGTATAATACATTAATCAAGAACACATCAAAACTGTAATAACTAGCAGGTCCGCTTCATGTTTTAGAGACTTCAATCAATCTTTGTTAACCAATAAGATGAGGAACCAGCAACACCAAGACAAGGAAACCTGAAAAGATTTCACATTGTTAAAACTTAAAACACTGATGATAAGGTTCGGTCATGTGGGAATTTGCAGTACTAGGTAAGTTGTGCAAAAATGAGATTAATCTGTTCAAATTTTTCTTATCAAGATTTATTGCTTTCTTAAGAGCAGGATTTCATGTCAAAACTACAAAATTAAAAAACTTTTAACCATAATAGACAAAGGCGCCAAAACGTCTTGCAGCCATCAAGGCGCTCCAGCCAGATTCTACATATTCGGGCAACTAAAACTGGTCTGAAACATCCAAAAATGGCCTGAAACCAGCCTACAACATGTCTAAAAACCCTAACTATGACTAGACCCAAGGCTCACCCTTTGCGCCTTGAGTGCACCTTCTTAGACATAGATTTGATTCATTCTTCAACAAAAACTATCCGTTAATCTGTTTCACTCCCAACATTCAACACATGACCACATTTTACATCACCGAATAGAAAACTCATCAATCTACAATCCAAGCAAAAACAAAAGAAAACAGACATCCAATTCATAACAACCTGGCTTTCTAACAAATACAAATCCTTCAAAACACATATGATTAATTTTCACCAACAAACAATCTCTAAACGACAACAAATATCTACCAGAATGAACGTAAACCAACTGCATTACAATTTAAGAAACAAAACCCTACATATTGACGATTTTACTCACACGTAACAACTCTCCAAGGTTGCGCAAACGGCGAAAGTTATACAGTAAACGGAGAGGAATCTAGCCGGAAAATGGGGAAAGTTTATGACGGAATAATAATAATAATATTTGCAGAGAGAGATTACGATTTGTTGCCTTGGCAGTTGGGAAAGAGAAAAGGAGGGTTGGTGGGGTGGGGCTTTGCAATATCTAATGGGATTCTCGGGTCACAGGGTTGTCTCATTTTTATTTGATTGGTTTCTTATGTTGATGACGTGGATACGTACGTATGTGTCTTTAGAGAGTGTCACTCGGCACTATGCGCTGTGACGGAGTATCAATAGTGGATAATTTTTTAAAGAAAATAGCCTTTGACCAGTCAAAATATAAAAAAATAGTCATTTGACACCCAATAAAATGGGATATCACGAATTCCTAGGCGGCTCAAGCCGTTTCAACACATTGTTCCGTACACCAACTGCAAAACCACTTACCTTTTGCCACGTGGCAAAAAGAATCTGGAACTGTGCACCATCTTCTCCATGCTCCTTTTCTTGAAAGCTTCGGTAGTAGACTTTTAGGCCGAAGGGTATGGAGGGCGCCACCGTGCCACCTCACCTCCGATAGCCCCCCCCCCCCCCCCGGGCGCCACCACCCACACCCTGCAACTTAAACCGGGGCGCCATGGGTTGTCCGCCACCATGGTAACGAGGAAGAAGTTGTGTTCAGGTGGGGCCCACATGCATTTCATCCAATAAAATCTTTTTTTTTTAGTTTTGTTTAATAGGGATCGTTATTCCACACCATGCAAGTTAAGGAAGGGCGTGATAAAGCCCCCTTGCTGACGTATATCTGACGTGGCGCTGATGTGTCCTGATAAAACCCCTAGGGGCTTCATCCCACACCCCATAGCCTTAGAACACAATTTCTTTAAGAAAATAGACATGGCGATGATGCATGGACCATCCTTTTTTCAATGATTACACATTTACACGGTCATTATAAAATCGACATTACCTCTCTGTGCACTTCAAAAGCCACTCAACCGTCTCTGTCTTCCTTTACATATCTCTATTTCCGGTAGTCATTTTACCCCTTCCGATCAGCCCCTCGTTTAGACCAAATACAAAACCAAGCCACCTTGGTTCTACTCGAAACCCTGCAACCGTAGTTAACCCTTAGAAGCATCGCAAGAACCGTCACCCGTCGCGGTAGATGTTTCCAGTGCCATCTATTGCCGCATGCAGTAGACGCCACCAAGCATAGACAATTTCGCAGGTAGCCTGCAACCCTTCCAAATCTGTATAAATTACATGTACCGATTGATTCTAGTTGAATTCGGTTTGTTTTGTTTCGTTTGTGTGCTTAAATATTCAAACCATGAAAGAAACTAAACCAGTGATGCTTGTAAAGTCCTTAACTAAAATTTTAAAGATGATGCAACTGTTATTGTACCAAAAATAATAATTAGAACACGTCATCATTTTTTTTTTTTTTTTTTGCAAAGGACATGGCCATGTCCTTGCATGCATTGACTTTGTACCAAAAATAATTAAAAGCTTGAGAAAAAGTTGTATGATAATCTCTCTACAAAGGACAAAAATAATAGTTGTACGATTTCAGTTTTTTTTTTTTTTTTTTTTTTTTTTTTTTTTTTTTTTTGCCACGTGACAAAAGATGAGTGGTTGCTAAGGAAAGTTCTTGGTTTTTAACTTGAGCCGCGTCGGAATTCGTGAAATCCCATTTTATGAGGTGTCAAATGGCTATTTTTATATTTTGACTAGTCAAAGGCTATTTTGGCTATTTCGCCTAATTTTTTTTTGAAAACGTATTAAATTAAATGGATATACGAGTTAAGTTCATGTACAAACAGCCTTATCATACAAAACGTACGAAAGACATGAAAAAGCACAAAAAAAAAACGTTGCGCCATTTTCATAATTATTTGCTCGTAGGGTAATTATCATAATTACTCTACAAATGATCTTGTAGGGTAATTTTGTAAAATGTTCTTGCAGGGTAATTTTGAAACTTGCAGAGTAATTTTGATACACTTATAAAGTAATTATGATACTCTATAAAATTACCTTACATGATCAAAATATCTTACAAGATCAAAATTACCATACAAGATCATTTGTAGAGTAATTATGATAGTCTACAAAATTACTCTACAATATCAAAATTACCCTACAAGAAAATTTTATAAAATTACCCTACAAGATTAAAATTACCCTACAAGAACATTTTACAAAATTACCATACAATATCAAAATTACCCTACAAGATTATTTGTAGGGTAATTTTGATAATTACTATACGAGTAAATAATTACGAAAAATGCCACCGCGCTTTTTTACTTTTCACCCTATTCGTACGTTTTATATGATAAAGGTATTTGTATTTGATCTTTTGTCTATAAATGTTATCACAGAAGATAAATTAAACATTTAAAATATAGAGTTAATTGTTTTTCGTCCTTTAGGGTTGTCGAAAATCACTATTTCAATCTATTAGTTTAAAAATTGCCAAAACAGTCCATGTGGTTTCACTTTCGTAACTATTACAGTCCACCCGCACTAACGTCATCCAATTATTCTGTTAGTTTCTTTGAAATGACTATAATGCCTCCGTTATTAAAATAAAGAGTAAACTTCTGTTTTGCTTCCTGTGGTTTGGTCGTTTAAATGGTTTTGCCCCAATCCTTTAAAAATAGTCATTTTATGTGACAACCGGCAAAATTTCATGATAATTTCGTACAACTTAATCACAAATTATACAATTTAATGTTGGTAGCAAAATACCGAAAAACACTATTCACCTGAACACACTATTCATGTCAGCAAGTTCTAAAAACTAGCCGAAACGATCAACGAATGATATGAAAGCATATCGTCATGGAATTATGACTAAAAACCCTAATTAGGGGTATAAATTTGCTAATATACTATAACTTTATGGGAAATGCCCAAAATAATAAACTGTCCAATCCGAATTATAAATTACCAAATACAAGTTGTTCGTTACCAAAAATTCAGCATTTCTAATAGCCGCAAGGCTTATAAATGATGCATGTTTCCCTAAACAAGCTTGATAGTATCTAATATTTATTAAACCCATCGCTTCCGGTATTACGATGCACCTTTCATATTTTAACCGAAAATGAAA
Organism: Helianthus tuberosus; assembly: GCA_030545235.1. Lineage (NCBI taxonomy): Eukaryota > Viridiplantae > Streptophyta > Magnoliopsida > Asterales > Asteraceae > Helianthus > Helianthus tuberosus. Next base: position 35,158 of record JARYGA010028182.1, on the reverse strand, counting down.
GGTTGTTTTTTTTTTGTAAAAAAAAATCTGATTTTAAAATGTTTTTAATAAAAAATCTCTTTTTAATAAAAAAACAATTAATATAATGAGAAAAAAAAAGTAATAAAAAACATTAAATACAAATAAAACAAAAAAAGCAAATTTACTAAACTACCCTTTTGACATTAAAATATTAAAAACATAATAAGACAAAAATGATTTAATATTAGTTTTAATAAAAAATATAAAATGATGTTTTTATTTCATTCCAAATTTGCAAATTACAAACAAGTGGCAGGTAAACGGGCAACAAGCTGCGCCGCAACCCCCTTTTGAATTGCAAAACCAATCCTACTAAAGACGAAACGACCCTTAAAGGTTGAGAGATTACTATTCACAACCTGTTGGACCCTGTTTAGAAATTCCACAGCCTCGGGGGCTAGGGAACCAAATGTATCAAAAGCGAATGGGATAAACACATGTTGATTCTCTAAACAAGCCTTCTCGTGTTTAGCGACTTTGCTTGATTCCGCTTTCAACGCAGCTTGGCCAGCAGCAAACCCATTATCCCTGAGCCCAACAAGAGGGGACACTCCTGTAAGGTCCACACAAGCGTGTTTCCCCCTGGCCCACCCAAACACAAGATATGATTTAATTACTTTTAATCATATCCATCCGTATCCAAGATCCAATGGTTGAAAATTGGTTCTCACGGTTTTCGCAACTGAAGGTGGTTTTCATTTTAGCGGTCCCCATATATATATATATATATATATGTGTGTGTGTGTGTGTGTGTGTGTGTGTGTGTGTGTGTGTATAGTGTGTAGTGTGAGGTTAATTGGGGAAAACTAAAAAAGTGGGGAACAGTGGGGAACCGACTCAAACGAATTTCGATTGGACTCAATCCAGCGGCGTTGGAACCGGCTCGTTGAACCCTAACTAGGATCTGTTAACCCTAAACCCTAAATATATTAGGGTTTGGCTTTTAGGGTTTAGCTTTAGGGTTCATCATTAGACTCATCTACTACCAAGACTTCAGCACCTTCCAGATGCCAAAGGTATCTGTCAGGTTCTTTACGAGTCCTGCTACTTCTGCGAATACCTGTGTTTACGTCTGATTCATCAGCAACAATTTCTTGTTGTTCAAACGTTCCGACTTCATCGGCGATTGTTGTTGGTTCTCGAATTTCTTCAAGATCAACCACATTATTTCCAGTTCCTTGATTAAGAAGTTCTTCCTCGAGAAAGTGTCCCTTCCTTTTGATGGAAATAACATTTTCATCAGGATGGTAGTAATAATATCCGCTTCTTTTATAGTATCCGACAAAACAACCTTTTCGCCTCGAGGATCGAGCTTATCATCAGCATCACTCGTGATGTAAGCATCACTCGTGATGTATGCATCACATCCCCATACTCTTAGGTATTCCAAATCGGGTTTACGCCCATGCCATATCTCATATGGGGTTTTGTTTATCTTTTTAGTCGGATCCAGATTGACAATGCGGGCGGTAGTCATAAGAGCATGACCCCAAAAGGAGTGAGGCAAGTTAGTTCTACACATCATCGATCAAACCATATTAAGTAGGGTTCGATTTCTCCTTTCGCTCACGCCATTAAGTTGGGGTGTACCAGGTGGAGTGGGTTCTGAAATTATTCCACACCCCTTCAGATGATTGAGAAACTCTAAGGTGAGGTATTCGCCACCTCGATATGATCGAGGTACTTTTATCTTTCTAGTAAGTTGGTTTTCTACTTCGTTTAGAAACTCTTTGAACTTTTCAAAAGTTTCATGCTTATGCTTCATAAGATAGACATAAGCATATTGACTATAATCGTCGATGAAAGTAACGAAGTATCTTTCATGGTTTCTTGTCATGGTTCTGAAAGGTCCACGTACATCAGTGTGAATGAGTCATAGTAGACCATTGGCCCGTTCACCAACACCAGTGAAGGGACACTTTGTGAGTTTGCTAGCTAAGCAAGATTTGCAATCATTAAAGGAGTCCTGTCCAGTGGGTTCAAGAATCCCCTCGGATTGGAGCCATTTTATGTGTGCCTTACTTATGTGGGCAAGTCTACAATGCCATAGAAAGGTTTCATTAAAACCAACTTTGTTACGCTTAGAAAGATGATATATGTTATTACATGTTTGAACATCAATCTCATAAATACCATTTTGAGGTTTAGCCTTAAAATAAAAGACATCATTCAAGTAGGCAGAAATATAAATACCATTAAAAACGTACTAGAAACCTTGTTCAAACAAAAGGGAAACATGAATAATGTTTCTAGTTATACCAGGTGCAAAAAACAATTGTTTAAATTAACTACAAGGCCAAAAGGACATGAAAAATGAAATGTGCCGGTTGCAAGAACTGGCACTCTTTTCCCATCACCAACGATGAGTTCCATGTCGCCTTGTTTCAGCTTCCTCCACTTTTCAGGATCCTGTAAAACATTAGTGATGTGGTAACCACACCCGGTATCAAATACCCATGTGTTGCTGGAAACAATAAAAAGTTCAATAACATAAATGAGAATACCTGAAGAAGTGCCAATGTTATCGGCCTTGTTCACCTTCAGCTTGGCTAGATACTATGGGCCGTTCCTTTTCCAGTGCCCCATTTGGTTGCATTCAAAGCACTGACGCTCCTAAGGACGGGGTGGTTTAGCGACCTGCTTGTTGTTGGTGGTAGATTTGGCAGCAATAACAACCATTTTCTTGCCTCTGCTATTATGAGCCTTTTTCTTGTTGTTGGGCTTCTTAACACCACCAGACTTGACCATCAGAACTTGGTTGGTTTTATGTGGAATGTTCATCTCGACCATTTTGATTATACCATGTAGCTCATGCATAGTCTTCACCCAAGCATTCATATTATAGTTCATAATGAACCGGTCATACGAGCTAGGGAGAGAGTTCAAGATGAAGTCCGCTGGCATTTCATCTTGCAGGGGATAACCAAGTTTGTTCATCTGGTCAATGTACCCTTTCATCTTAAGCATATGAGTACTGACACACGATCCTTCTTGCATTTTACAGCTTATGAGTTATTTCATGGTGTCATATCGCTCCTCTCGGGCTTGTTTCTGAAACATGCCTTTCAGTTGCTGGATCATGTCATAAGCATCTTTATCTTCCATGTTCTTCTGAAGTTTAGGAGACATGGTGGCTTGCATAAGGCAGGCTACCTCAACGGCATCCTCGTTATGCTTTTCCAGTGCCTTACGAGCAACAGTAGTGTTACTTTCAGGCTCGGAAGGGACTTGGGCTTCTAAGATGTATAGCTTTTTCGCCATCTTGAGAACTATTCTCAGATTGCGGTGCCATTCGAGAAAGTTGGTGTTATTCAGTTTTTCCTTTTCAAGTATAGACTTGAGAACGAAGGAGTTGTTTTCATTAGACATCTGTTACATAAGCAGAGAAATTTTAATTAGTATTTTTGATGTATATTTCCTTGTTTAATTAATGACCAATTACAGTAATTAGAACAAGGAATGAGAATCTGGCTATGTCAGTAGTAAAGGCAGCTATGGCGTGCACTTTAGTAAGTGACTAGGCAGACTGACAACGAGTGTCAATTGTGAGAATTGCACAACTCTCGAGTATGAGGCCGCTAAGACAACTCTTGTCTATGCATTGATACGTTTAGCCTCATCTATGCCGACTTTTTACTTTCGAGACAGCTGGAGCATGTGAGAGAAAAGAAAAAGTAATAGTCGTCCTAAAAGAGGTACTTGTGGAAGGGCTGGATGTGTCAACGAAACCCTTGCACCTTGGAAGGATATGCTAGACATCAAGTGTGGTGCTGTGGCTCCAAACACTGATGGTTCGCTTTTACGTTCCAAGTGTAGCTTGTGATACGATGGCATAGACTATTGATTTTAATTATGGGTTAATTTAGTATATACCAAATAGGGTCGTACGAGCCAATTTTAGTATATATTAGTCGTGACATCTTGATGAACCCTTTCATCTCTCAGGACATTTAATTTTAAATAACCTATTAAAACTAAGTTTGTTGCGACTTGTATAACCAAATAAAAGTTAATAGTTTCAAAACTCTAATGGTTATTATTTCTTTTAAAATAAAATATTTGTTTTATAACAAATATTTACAAGTTGTAAAAATCAATTTAGAACTTGTTATAATTGATTATGAATATTCTAAAACACCTTTTAAAAGTTTGGTATTAGGTTGGTATGCTATATAACACTTATAAGATAAAAGCACCATAATAGCAAAAAAAATATGTAAATCTTTGGGCCATTTTGTTTGTTCTTGCTAGAGCCAAATAGCAAGACCAAACTAGGTCACGGGGTAACAAACACAAAACAACCACAAGGATGGACCTAGTGCATCTAGTTGTCTTCAGCACCTCCATGATTCCTGTAATGTCTTCAGTTTTGTCTTTGGGTCTTCAACATTATAATATAAAAAGATAATAAAATTGAAACCCTAATATATTACAACTTTGAGCCACAAAGTGGGCCAAAAAACCATAAAACAAAACCAAAATAAGAACAAAAATACAAGTAGAAGGTCGGCCAGATTTACATATTCAACACAATCATATTGAAGTGGGTAATCTTTTGGTCAAATAATAACAAATAAAACTTTTGACCAAACAAATTCTTGCCCAATAAATATTTAGATCTGAAACTTTAAACAAGTTAAAGTTTGAGATCTATAACTAGGGCTGCAAACGAACCGAACGAACGCGAACGAGACCTTCTTCATGTTTGTTTGTTAAAGAATATACGTGTTCACGAACGGTTCATGAACACTTACCAAACGAGATTTTATGTTCGTGTTCGTTTGTTAAGGAAATAAACTTGTTCGTGTTCGTTTGTGTTTGTTTGTTAATGTTAGACAACGAATGAAAACGAACGTTGATGAATACAAATGGAAACAAACAAACATAAACACGCGTTCATGAGTAGATCATATAAGACACTAACACGTATTAAATATTTTATTTGTCGGGATCTTGTAATATTTAAATAATATATAAAAACAAAACACTAATGAACTATCGAATACAAACGAACACGTTACCGAATGTTCACGAACAAAAATGAACGAATGTGACCTTTGTTCATGTTTGTTCATTTAACTAAACGAATGAAATTTCTTGTTCGTGTTCGTTTGTTTAATAAATGAACGAACACAAACGAACTTCCCGCTGCACGGTTCACGAACTGTTCGCCGAACGTTTGGTTCGTTTACAACCCTATCTATAACTGGTTAAAAGGACCGGTTCCGATTTGCATGTTGTAAGTGTGGCTCTGATACAACTGTTGGGATGTAACAACCATGTTATTATTTAGCGATTTCCGTAGATATAATTAGAAACTAAATGAGTATTTAGTTTAAACATTCATGCTTAAATACGGGTTTATTAAAACTTTTCTAAACTTGAAAGCAAAACAACCTAGTGTAATTAAATTCGTCATTTAAAATGAAAAATGGTGACAACTGAATAAAACATTCTAATATATTGTAATTTAATTCGCCGTTTAAAACGTGACGACGAAACTATTCGCGGAAGCTTTGATCTCGTGTGTTCGGTTCTTCATCGGGCTCAGTCGACATCCTGTACTGCTAGGCAACCTACATTCCATAAACATGAAATGATTTTAGTCATACACGGTTTAAAACGTGTTCAACAGGTTCGCGAAACAAAATCAACAAGATTGACTGGGCTCTACCGTAACTTACGGTAGCCACCGTAAGTTACGGTAGACACTGGGCATCACTGGTCTACCGTAAGGCAGTAGAGAACTGCCGTAATAATATATTCGCTACCGTAAGTTACGGTAGCTACCGTAACTTACGGTAGTTGCTGCATATTCTTCATATTTGTTGTTTTGACCCGTTCATGATTTATCAAACAAACTTGTTTATTACTTTTTTTCAAAATATCATGCATATCACGTTATATCAATTTACTAATGTGCAAGGTTCAAATTACGGGTTTCTTATGAATTCTTAACCCGTTTTACCTATCTACTCCTTTTGACCCGTTAAGGGAAGTTAAACACTTTTAACTATAAATCTATATATAAGCGTACCTGGCTCGAGTCAACGTATAGACCCGTTTATACCTTGCTATTATTAATTCAATATTCTATGATGACGCAATTATCCAAATTGCTATTCGTTCCTGTAACATGTGACTTAACAACCAACATTAGTCGATATGGTCATATGATGTTATCACCATCATTTGACCCATTTGGTCTATACGACCAAACAATTATATTTATTACAAATCATGGTTTTAAACGTTTTTATTCTTTCCGACCCATTTCGTTTCGTGTCGGAACCCATAATTCGAACATGATCTATTATTGTATTTATCACCTATAGAATAAATACGTATGCTAAAAAAATATAGGTGTAAGCTTTACTTACCTTTCATCCAAGCAAGTCTTACTCGTGCCTTTATCCCGTTTGATCATCTCCTCCAAGCTTCACCTAGCTCGTCAAGAGTCAAACTATCATATTACCCATAAAATGGTTAGTTTAGTCATTTCATATTATGGCTACCATTTCCTATAGGGTTTCTTGCATATAATTTACTTAACTAAATCATAGGTCAGTTTTACTTTCTTAGTAGTCAAACTACCCATATGTATTATATGCTTTAATCATTCTTTTTCTCATTTTCACAACTTCGTTGACAAGCTTATTTGTAGGTATTTTAAATACTTGCAATAAGCAAAATAACATGCTTAATATTCATGAAACCAATGTTTTATAAACAAGGCAAAGTATGAACAAAATACAACTTTCCTTGGATTAAGTTTATCAATAAAATGTGCAGCAACTTTACAATGTAGCTGCTGAATCGACTCTTTTGACCACTTTGCGGTCTTATTTAGCCCTTCGTGATCAAAGATGAAATGAAGAATACTAAAATATCTTTCCATCCCAAAAAGAATCAGCTCAATCCGAGCATCCTAGAATTAATTATGATTTTTGCAAAATCAGCTCCGAAGTCAAAATGCTTCCAATCAGCTTGCTGTCAAAACAGTTCAGCCGACTTCGGACACTGTTTTGACCCGTTTAACCTCAGAATTTAACAAACATGTTCAAACATAAAACGTAGTATGTTTCAATAGCTTTCTGAGCATATAAGGCTCAACCTCACAGGTCGTTCCAGTGATTTTATTTGATTTTTTTAAAACTGCAGCCCAATAATTTTTAATCCCAATCAGCTTTGTTATATTTTTTTGTTCAAGCATTTCATCAAGCACCTTGTGTGCAACACGAAACATCTAATTTCTCCAGTCCATTTAAGGGGTTGTTTGTTTACCTCTTAATGAGGCTCTTAATGGTTCAGACCTCTTACTGGTTCAGCACTTAATTGTTTAGATTGTTTGTTTCACGAGCAGATGTCTGAATAGTTCAGACATTTGCCTCTGAATGGTTAAGATTTATACAGAGTCTGAATGGTTAAGACCTCTAATATGAATTGGTCAAACATTTGCCTCTGAACGGTTAAGCATTATACAGGCTCTTAATGGTTCAGACCTATTACTGGTTCAGCACTTAATGGTTCAGACCTCTTACTGGTTCAGTACTTAACCATTCAGATGTTGCCAAACAGCCCCTAAGTGTTCTAAATCCTTAAATTCTAGCATAATTAACAAGTACTAACATCAAACTTCAAATCTAACTTCAGGGAGTTCTATTAACACAATTTAACCATTATGATTCTAGGGTTCATCATGTTTCTACAAAACCCATTAAACACCTAGTTAGAGATCATGAGTTTTACTAACATGCACTCAAATTCCTTAGTTTATTAACTAGGGTTTGATTCTAATCATGCATACATCCTATTTCCACCCAAATATCCATCATTCAAGATCAAATTTCGAATTCCTATAGTTCATCAAGAATTTGAGATGGAACAAAATAGTGAAATTTGACATACCTTATGATCACTTCACTGAGGTGATCACTAATCCGTGCTTGGATTTCAATTTGGGTGTGATTTGCCCTTCCAATTTGCTTGAATTTATGCTAGTTAGGGTTTGAACAAGGGAGTTCTTTGGCTCTTGTTGAAAGTGTCGACCAGAACACACACTCAAGGTGTGTGTTTTGGTGTTTGATATTTTATTTATTAAAAACTAGTTTCTAGTTTATCACTTTCGGCCCCTCTACTTTCCCCAAGTTGCATATAGTGTGTTTTAACCAATTCCTTTATTACTACAAGACTTGTGACTAACTAGGTTATTTATTCCTAGTTATTTTATCTTGTTCATAACCCGTTTTATTTTAAGTCCCGTTAACTCGGACCTTTTATATACTTTGTTTTCTCAAAGTATATATTTTTTTTATCCTTTTAATAAATATTAGATTTATTTATTTATATCCTAATATTCACCGGGTTTACTTTTACCACCTACAGTATTTTACCCGTTTATTTTTGGTTAATCTAGTATAATTAACAAACCCATTTTTGGGGTGTTACATGGGATTCAGTGGTGTCAGTTTTACTTTTTATCAAAATGAGTTTGACATATTTTATTAAGTAAATATATAATTATTAATTAATAAAAACACAGCGGAATAAATATAATAATCAACACCAAAAACGAACCGAACAGGATCATGGTTACATACATGCTATCACACCCCGATATTTCCACGTATTACCGGTGGGCCCGGTGGGGGAATATCGTGACGTAGTTGATATCATTATAGTCAAACAACACAATATTTAAATGCACAGCGGAAGCAAAAGATAGATTCATTTCAACCGAATAAAATTATAATATTAAGTATCACAAAATAGTTGAAAATAATCCACAGGATGGATCATATAAAAAGAAACATTGTTCAACAGACTGAAATGCATCCAAGCTTGCGAGACTCTTATTGATGCTAAGGAGAAAGCCAGCCTATTTCGAGTAGTACCTGCACTTAATCTTTTTGGGAAAATACGCCAGTTTACACTGGTAAATACAATCAACTGACTCATTTTGAAAAGGTTTAGAAAGTTGATTTAAATGCACGAGGCACAAACATTTTATAACTTGGGATAATTATTTGAATATAATACTTGTAAAAGAACTACATGTTTCTTATGCGTTCAGTAGCCCGGTTCGTGCCGGGTTAAAGATCAATAGACACACCACATTATTTATTTAGGCACTGACGGGTGTACGCCTACACTCCGTGCTTAGGTCGTGGCCATTTCGTAAAATGATGCCAAGGATATCCGGGACATGGTCATTAACCCCCCAAAGGCTTTAAGCAAACAAAACAATTTAAACGGGTCATTTCAATAAATTAACCATCATACGATTAAAGATTCAATGCCCGACCAAGCGGTATTTTATATACCATACCCCAAGCCCGTATAGGGAAAATAAGTTAAAAGTATTTACCTTTGCAAGTAATAATCACAACAAGCAAGTGCACGTAGCTTTTACCGGGTCTCCTATTCTGGAACGAAGGTTTATAATAACCTATTAGAATCCTAACGGGTCTTTAATTAAGCCTAAACTTAGACCGGTTAGTTTTAAAGGAAGATACGGTTCGAACGCATGATTAAGCGAAGACCGAAATAGAATGTGATTTAGACCCGACAAGTTTGAAGACTTGTATAATATGGGTAAACTAAACACATTCTGGATTTTGAGATAAAAATGATAAGGTTCGACCCGTTTCGGCTAATTTATGCAAACTAGTTACATAAACCGAACCGAACGCGAATAACGCATAACGGGTAACCGAATGAGTCACGAACAGGTTTCCTAAGTTAATATGCTTTAAATATGTTTTGATATCAATAGGATACCTTCAATTATGCCCAAAACGAGTTTAATCTCAATTTAAGCCCCGTAGGGGTATTTTGGTCATTTAAAAGATTATAAAAGAGATTAATTATAATTCTGATGTTAGGGTCTGAATTAATCAGTAAAACAACTTAACTTAATAGGTTATATCAGTTGGTGATAAGTCTTATACGACAAAATGGTTTTAAACCCATACTAGGTGTTTAATACCCGTAAAAAGCCGTTTAAAGCGATTTCCGGTTTATAACAGAAATCTTAGTTTTCTGATCAGGTTATAAAGTTCAAAATACTTCATTTATAATATAAAGTCAGTGGCAAAATATTTGGTATCAACATGTCGTGTAAAACTCATTTTATAAACGAAAAGGGTATAATCGGTATTTATCGAATCAAGGCGATAACCCTATGTTATGATCAGTTTAAAATTAAAAATCTTCAAAAATCCCAAAATATTATATTACATCAGTGGGTAAAAGGTTTGATGTCAAAAATTGGGTTTAGATAGGCTTTACGCTAATGACGCCGTTTAATTAATAAAAACGTTCTAATTACGCCATTGAGCATAACTCCTAATCTAGACCTCAAACTGATGTGAAAATTTAGGGACATGTTTATAAATCAGTAACAAAGATTATTGTCCTTTCACATTTCCAAAATTCTCGTTTTATGGTCAAAAGTAGGGGTGTGCACGGTTCGGTTCGGTTCGGTTATTAGCATTATCCGTAACCGTAACCGAAGTCATCGGTTAATCTGTTCGGTTAATTTGGTTAATTTGTCGGTTTTCGGTTCTCGGTTCGGTTCGGTTAATTTTCGGTTAATAACCAATTCAAACAAGGACTAATTTTTTTGCTTAGAAATACATGTAATGGAGGTATAAATACATGAAATGGATGTATAAATAAATGAAATGGAGGTATAAATGCATGAATAGATATTTAAATACATAAAATGAAGCTATAAATAAATGAAATGAAAGTATAAATAAATGATATGAAGGCATAAATAAATGAAATAGAGGTATTATTACACGAAATGAAAGTATAAAACATGAAATACATGAAATAGATGTATAAAAGCTCCAAATATATAAGGAAATAAATGATTCGGTTCGGTTCGGTTAATTTCGGTTAACCGATGGTAAAAAAATTATCCGTTAACCGACTTTCGGTTAATTCGGTTTCGGTTAATTTCGGTTCGGTTTTGTTGGTTTTCGGTTCGATTTCGGTTAACGGTTCGGTTATTGCACACCCCTAGTCAAAAGGGCATTATGGTCAACATTAAGCAATTAACGGAAACGTGTAAACGAATCGGACAAACAACGAACCAATCACAGAGGGTTATACTATCATGTAACCTGGTCCTAATGAAGCTTTAAGGCATTTCTAAATCCATCTAAATCGGATCAGAACTGAAGTCAAAGCAAAAGTCAAAGTTTTGCGACTTTCGGTTCCGAACCGAGCCTAAACAGAAAATTGTCGGATCAAATAAGCTTAGACCAGTTCTTATACTAATTACCAAGTTATATGAGTGATAAAATAGGTTACACGTCTTCTACATTGTTAATTATGCGTTAAATCGAAAATTAAGATTCTGTTGACTTTTTATAACCAACTTTGACCCGACAAATGATCTAGTTAGAGCGGGAATCAGAGGGTGCCCTTTTAAGGGTGTAATGCCCACATAATTACCAACTTATAACTACCTTTACTTTGACTAATCGCTGGACCATTAGCGATAAATCGTTAAGTCAAACCTTAATTACGACGGTTTGACTTTTAAGCTATAAACTAAGTAAAACACGATTAAGGAAGGTCAAGGAAGCTTACCAAGGTCCAATGCACGACTAATGATGCTTAGGGAGTGGCCTTGAGCTCCAGAAATGATCAGAAGTTGAGTATGGAATGAATGATCAAAAAGTTGCAACTTAGTGCTCTATTTATATGGGTTTTAATCTCCCATGATCATGCCAAGCAAGTCTAGGATGGAACCAAGATGTTTACAAGTGCCCCTAGTGCCTAAAAACAAGCTTAGGCAGCATATGGTATTGAAACTTTGCAATATAAGTCGGTTAGAATGGTTATAACAGCCACCTGTGGGTTTTCTGCTTCTGGGCATGGCTTACGGACCATAAGGGTCCAGCCATACGGTCCGTAAGGACCTGGTGTCAGGTTAACAAGTTTCAATTAATTGCAGTTTTGGTCCTCGGTCCTTCTAAAAGTTGTTTTACCTTTATTTCTTGCATTATGAGCCCTCTAAATTGACTTATAAGGACTTCAAGACTTATACCAACTTTGTTAAGTCCTTGGTTATCTATTTATCACCTGAAAAGTCATAAATTTCAACGTTGACGCTTTTAACCCCTCGTATACGAATTTTATCATAACTTTCTCATACGATAACGAAACTTGGTGAAATTTTTATCATGCATTCTAGTGAGCATAATTAATCGTTACAAAGCTTCGGGTTTGCTAAAAGGTCACTCAGAGGTATAACTTAAACATGTTGACACATTTAACCCCTGTAGTTTGTAATCTCTCACTTTCTTTCACAATTAGCTCCGTATGATCCACGATTCATTCGTTTAAGGGTATAAACATCATGTAGGGTTATTGTAAAGTATATTTATCTATTGTTGACAATTTTAACCCTTATATTCACATACTTTCCTTGTTTGTCAACTTTAGTCCCTCTAGAGTATTCTTTCACACGTTCAAAGCTTATAACACGTGTTAATACATTATTGGACATGAAATTACGAGGTGTTACACATGCAAATACGGTACACAATACTATTAATCTATTGATGAGATTTAATATACCTTAGTGGTTAAAGATTAACCGTGTGAGACACCGAAGTACAACGAACCGTACGCTAGAACACGAACACAAACGAAGAGCAAGGCGTCTCGTGGCAGCACCGGAAGACGATGGTGGCGGCACTTTGCTTGACGAAACCACAAAAAACAAAACCCCCTTTTTCTTTTTTGGAGTTCAATCGCAAAAAGAAAAAACCCTTTATGGGTTGACGGCTATTGTTGTTGTTCAAAAAGAATAACTAGTATATATTATACTAGGTTATAGCTTCGTGTGTTACACTGGTTGATTAATGAAAACGATATAATTTATTATTTGTAAATACTTACTATTCTTAATCTACTATTGATAGTTTTGATTGAACATACATGATAAATTCATAAGTTGTCATTAATAACATTGAATTTCATGGGTAAACCTCTAATAACATTGAATTTCATGGGATAAACCTCCTAAAATTTTAAAATAAAAAACAAAGTCATCAAAATTCACACCAGTAAAACTTGGGAAAAGTAGGAATATTGGATTTTAATAATCCCAACTATTCGTCGTTAAGGTTACAAAAAGGTTTGGAACGAAATGTTGAGTTTTCCGGCCAATAACTTGAGTTTTCCGGACAAAAAGAAGTTTTCCGGCGATGAAAGAATTTACGGCGACCTCAATGATTGGGGCTTTTAGTAGAAAAATGTTCCTAAAGTAAGTAATAAGGTTACAAAGAGGTTTGGGACAAAAAAATTGAGTTTTCCAGCAAAAAAAGAGTTTTTCGGCTAAAAACGTTTTTTCGGCGACCGGAGACTAACCGCGTTAGGGTTCTGTTAGTCAGGATCCATTGGAGGCCAATATGTTAATAGTTGGGATTGGCAGTGGTTATTTTTTAAGTTGGGACTGTTGGCGGCTAACGACGAATAGTTGGGATTATTGAAATCCAATATTCCCTATAGAAACATGCAACTATTTTGATTCTTTTTTACTCACTTTTACTATTTTGTGTGCGTTACTTATTGAAAAGAAAAGTCATTGTATCAATATATGCATCTCAACTCAATGGAAAATGTCCCCATTTTATTTCTTTTAATCCTATAACCACGTGTATTGTACGACTTGAATAAATGTAATTTTATATACAAAATAAAAAAAATATATCTTTAAAAACCCTATGTATTATACAGGTTGAATAAATGTAATTTTGTATATTAAATAATAAAAAAGTTATATCATTAAAAAATCCCCGTGTATTGTACATGTTGAATAAATCTAATTTTATATACCAAATAATAAAAATGTTATATCTTTAAAAACAACATGTATTACAGGGATTGAATAAATGTAATTTTGTATAGCAAATAATAATAAAAATATATCTTTAAAAAGCCTCGTGTATTACACGGGTTGAATAAATATAATTTTATATATTAAATGACAAAAAAGTTATATCTTTAAGAATCACGTGTATTGTACAGGTTGAATAAATGAAATTTTATATATCAAAAAATAAAAAAAGTTACATCTTTAAAAACTATGTGTCTTGCACGGTTTGAATAAATGTAATTTCATATACTAAATAATAAAGAATTATATTTAAAAAAAATCTGTGTATTGCACGGGTTGAATAAATTTAATTTTATATACCAAAAAATAAACTGGATAAATATAGATGGAAAACAAAACAATAAAAGATAAAATTATTACTTGTATTTTCATTTATATTTTTACATTAAAAATCTAAAACATTAGTAGAAGCCATGAGTTACCTATGCTTATTTTATTATAATTCAATTTTATTAATCTCTATTATAAAGTAAAGACATGATAAATATAAATAGAAAAAAATAGCAAAAGATAAAATTCATAGATTAAAATAATATATTTTTTATTTGAATCTTATTAACAAATATTATCTATATCTATTTGTTTAGGATATATTCTTTATTTGAATCTTATTAACAAATATTATCCATATCTATTTGTTTAGGGTAAAAGATAAAAAGATAAAATTTATGGATTAAAACAATATATTTTTATTTAAATCTTATTAACAAATATTATCTATATGTATTTATTTAGACGGGAAAAAATAGTTGAGATCACCTCATAGAGTGTCATGTGTCCTTCATATGATTTACTTTATTATATGTATAGATAGATATTATAATATAAATAGGTAATTAGGTTTTATCTCATAAACCCTAACAACTATCAGTAATTATCTTTCGGCCCTACAAAGCCCAATACGACTAGTACAAGCCTAAACGTGATACAAAGCCCGCAAAGACAAAGTTTAATTGAATAAGTAATTAAACGTTAAATTATTTATAACCAGTATAAATAATAAATCCCGTTTCTCGTGGATATATAATTATTCTAGATAATTATATATTCCGTTCCGTTAATTGTTCGTGGTCACCAGTTAATCAAGTTAAATTAATTTAATGTTCGTTGCCCAAGGTGTAACTCTTACGGGTCATAGCTCGGTTAGCAGCGTTAACTTATCGAACCTGTACATATAAATCCAATAGTTTAGACTATAACAAAACCAACTAATTTCATGTTACATTTGTGTTCTGGAATGTGTAAAAAAATTATAACTTAGATCAAACCCAATGCAATGCATTTGAGATACGTTTATGACATGGATGATAAATTGTAGAGAGAGAAAGTAAAGAGATGGTAAAAAAGTTCTTGCATAAGTGCAAGCATTTGTGAAGAGAGAATGAGTTTTGTGAGTAGTAAAGTGTTAAAATGAAGAAAAAGACTGAAGAGTGAGATGACATTAGAAATTTTTTAGGATATACAGAGTGGTTGGTAAAGGGATGCGGCAAAGGGGGTTTGCCGAGCGGGAACACCGCTGCCAACCCCTTTATTGATCGGTAATCTTTAATGAGCGGTGAACGTTTACCGAGCGAGGAAGGTGGGAATTTTTAGATGTTCGTGCAATCTCAACGGCTATATAGCCGTTTACAATTAAAAAAAATAATTTTCACCTTTATAAAACAAACCAAATTCATTTCCATTTTCACCAAACAAACCAAAATTCACTTCTATTATTCACTGCCATTTTATAAACAAACCTCATCATTTCAAATCTTTTCAAACAAATGGAAGGCTCAAACAAAGGTGAAGGGAAGAAAAAAATGTAGGTTCGGTTCGAAGGCGAGGGCTCAAGATAACGTGGTGGTTCGGGTGGTTCTAGTGTGCCTTTCATGAACGAGGATCCCTCGCTAAGACGACAAAAATATGGTTGGCCTTGTAATTTTTAGGTTTTTTTGTTGTTGCGTTGTTTTATTATTAATTTTTTTAACTTAGATTTTAATGTAATGCTTTTTTTTTATTTATAAAAGTTTGATCTTATTTGTTTTATCTTAAATTAAAAAAATAAAAAATAAAAAAAATAGTTTACCTATTCCAAAGTGTTTAACCACCGCCAACGTTTTTGAGGAATAGGTAAACAAAATAGGTAAACTGACATGGCACTGTTTGATTGGTCGATTTGAAAGTTTACCTATTGAAAGTGTTTAACCACTCCCTATACCCTTAGACAAATATTGATTGGAGATGTGTTAGAGCATATATAACATATTTGTAGTTCAGTTGTACCCAACTCGACTCATAATACATAAAGGCTAGCACATTTTGCCACATTCAAACCAACCCAATCCTATTAATACTTGTCGTCCATTCGTTGTGACCCATACTTCATTGGCCCTGATCGACCGCGGCCAAGCAACAAAACCAACCAATCAAAATTCGAAAATAATATCCCAAACAGATAATATGGTCTAAGTTTTATACACACCAATGCACACTCCCCAATAACCGGTGTACAGCATGGCAGAAAACAAGAGATATGAAGGCACTGTTAAGTGGTTCAATGGACAAAAGGGTTTCGGGTTCATTGATCCCGAAGATGATAGCGGCAATGATCTCTTTGTTCACCAGTCGGAGATCAAGGCAGAGGGGTTTCGGTTCCTTAGGGACGGACAAAGGGTAGAGTTTTCTGTGGATTCTGGTGATGATGGGCGGAAGAAGGCGGTGGATGTGGTTGGGCTTGGTAGGACTAGAGGATATCAACGGGGTAGGGGTCGTGGGAGAAGGGGTGGTGAAGGAGATGGCATGAGAGGTGGGAGGTTTGGACCGGGTGGCCGCGGTGGTGGTGGTGGTGATGGTGAAGTCGGTGGCCCACAGTGTTACAACTGTGGGCGTTTTGGTCATTTGGCGAGGAATTGTTACCACGGTAATGATTATGGTGGTGGTGATCAAGGCTATGACAATGGTCATGGTCGTGGCCGTGGTGGTCGTGGTCGTGGTCGCGGTCGCAGTGGCCGAAGTGGAACATGTTACCGATGTGGGGAGGAAGGACATTTTGCAAGAGAATGCCCTAATGAACAAGTTTAGTATTTTGATTTTAGATTGATATTGATTACTTTTTATGTTTTACACGAATTTGCCTTTCTTTGTTTGTGTTGGTGCATTTTATGCCAAAGAAAAATGCATTTTTAAATATAATTTTACACATAATTAAGAACCAAGCCTAATTCATACTGTATCAGTGATGTGATGAATTGTATACGTTACAATATCCAACCAAATAATTTAGTTTCGATTAGTTTCACCGTTGATAAAATAATACAACATCACTTTATAATAAAGTAAGTTTGTCGAAATTATGTAATCGCCCCTAGCTATCATAAATTACAGATATCATCCACAAGTCACCACGTTTTTCATTCGTGTTCGTGGTATAAATGTTCGTTACTTTTGGACACAATTTTTTTTTCGAAATGATAATTTTACCCCTCTTTAAAAAAAAGAAAATTAAAGAAAATAAAAAATTTACCAAAACATCCACCGTCGCCAACTTTTTCTCTGGCTAGTGGTGTATAGTTATGGAGAGAAAGGGTAAGATGAAAACGAACGGCTCTTGGTAGTGTTTTTTTCATCAATGTTTTCGACGAATTGCTAAAGACTTTCTACTGGTAATTGCCAACGGATTAGTGATGACTCCTCAACAGTAACAATTTTCTTTTTGTGTTAGTGGGCTTTGCCATGTGTTAGTTGATTAATTTAGCTTACATGTGCCATAACAAGTCATTTTTTGTTGTTAAAAACTTGATTGATGACTAGTCTACTTTTGGGGTTTGTAAAGTGTGAGTGGGTTCCTTTAGGTTATCAAAAAGTCACATTAGGTTATAACAATTTTTTTTGGCGTTAGATATATGTCTTTGTTTAATGGTACATTTTTGGGCCTTAATGGGCCATGTAATATGTTAGTCGGTTGGTTTTGGTTGCGCATATATCTTTTTAATGTTAGAAACATGTTTATGATGACTAGTACACTTTTTGGTTTAACCATGTGTTGATGTGTTTGGGGATCTGGGTGATACAAAGCCATTGTAAAAAAGCCATTAAATTAGATCATAACAAGTATATTACACTCCAAATCTTATATACATATAACATTATATTTCTAGATTTTATAGATAAACCACATTACATTTCCAGTTTTTTTTTTTTTTTTTTTACATTTTCATATTTTCAAATAAATTACCTTACATTTTCAAATATTACGGGTTAAGAAAATATAAAATGTTAGTGTAGAGTTAGGCGGATGCGTGTGTCAACCGATAACGCCAACCATTACCATCTATATTAAATAATATTTCCACCATAGTGTAACCCAGATTATGTGACCCACCCATGACCATGTTTGTTTACAAGCTTGTGCATCGAGAAACCTATCCATTACTGTAAAACTCAATCACTCAATTTTATTGAATACTAAGATGTACAATATATAGACCTACCATAGACGAATACATGGAAACTAAATATTACATTTTAAATTACAATAACTACACATAAAAGACGGACATGATTACACAAATCATTTACATGATTTACGTAATGCTATTACCCCCCGTCAATCAAACAGGTGGAGGACCAACACGAAGTAATCCCCGAAACTTCTCAAAGAGGGGGCGTGAGAGACTTTTGGTGAAAATGTCCGCAACCTGGAGATTGGATGGAACAAACTTTGTGTATAGGCGACCAGAGGAGACGAGTTCTCGTACAAAGTGATAATCAATGTCAATGTGCTTGGCCTGTTTATAAGAAAATGGATTTTGGCTGAGAAAGATGGCGCTTTTGCTGTCACAGAGTAAAGTAGGACGGGCCGCAGGAAGAGCATGTAACTCACGAAGGAGATGTGTTAGCCAAATAATTTCTGCTACTATATTAGCCATAGCACGATACACAGATTCACAACTGGATCTAGAGACAATAGGTTGCTTCTTTGCACTCCAAGAGACGAGATTTTCGCCCAAATAAATTGAGTAGCCATAAGTGGAACGTCTAGTTTCAATACAGCGAGCCCAATCTGCATTAGAGTAACCAACAATAGTTGCGGAAGTTGGTTTCGAAAAAGTTAACCCAAATGCGAGTGTGCCTTTAACATACCGAAGAATTCTTTTAACCAACTGAAAATGGGATGTGCTGGGGGCCTGTAGGTGTTGACTTGCTTTATTTACGGCATACGAGATATCTGGTCTAGTGATTGTCAGATACTGAAGGGCCCCAACTAAAGACCTGTAAAGAGTAGGATCATGAAACGAGACACCTTTGCTAAGAAAAGTATCAGTGGTAGCCAGTGGTGTGGCAACGTTTGGAATCTAACAGCCCAGCACGGGCCAAAATGTCATGTGCATATTTTGCCTGACTGAGAAAGAGACCTGTATTAGAGTGAGAAACCTCAAGTCCCAAAAAATAACCAAGCGGGCCAAAGTCTTTAACGGAGAATTCCTTGTGCAGCCTAGTAACAAATGATTTAATAAGGGAAGAATCACTCCCTGTGATGATGATATCGTCAACGTACACAAGGAGATAAGTAATGGTTTTTGCTATTTTAAAAATAAAAAGTGATTGATCTGCTTGACTCAAAGAAAACCATTTGATGTTAAGAACGTGCTAGGCGTTCAAACCAAGCTTTGGGTGCCTATTTGAGACCATAGAGAGCTTTATGAAGACGACAAACATGTGTAGGAAATCTAGCATCAATAAAACCTGTAGGTTGTTCCATGTATACAGTTTCAGCAAGATTTCCATTTAGAAAGGCATTCCGAACATCAAGTTGATGGAGTGACCATCCATAAATAGTAGCAAGAGACAACACAACACGAACTATAGAAGCTTTGACTACAGAACTAAAAGTATGAGAAAAATCAAGTCCTGGGAGTTGAGTGAAACCCTGAGCAACTAAACGAGCCTTGTAACGATCTATGGAACCATCTGCTTTGTATTTTGTCCTAAAAATCCACTTGAATCCAACAATGTTTGTACCTGAAGGACATGGAACAAGAACCCACGTGTTGTTTGATTTTAGTTCCTGAAACTCGTCTTCCATAACCTTGACCCATTTTGATTGTTTTGCGGCTGACTTGTAACCACGGGGATCATGAGCTGCCAGCAAAGCATGTGCATTTCCGTAAATGATTTACGTAATGCTATTAATTACCATGTGTGTTTCCCAACTTTGTTTCACTGTAGCTATAAAAACTGTCACACCCTGACCGCATCAAAACAACGAAACCGCGGCGGAAACGTCGGGGAGTGAAGCAACAGAATTATTGTTTCACAACCATGGATTCAAAAAGTTTCGTTTTATTAAAATATTAACATTAACATTGTCTTCAAGTTTAAACAAACAAGTTAAACATAGTCTATCATTGTTATTAGGTCACTAAGGCCTTGTCCAGATCCTATGTGAGCATGCATCCTAGCAATCAACATCATTCAACAACACCTGAAACATATGTAAAAACAAAGTCAGCAAAGAAATGCTGGAGAGCACATAGGTTTTATGAGAGTGTCGGATTCATGGCTAGTTTACATGTTGCAATACCTCATTAGACTACAAGGGTCGAAAGTAAAAACCTTGTTTTGAAAAGTGTATAGCATTGCAACATAATTACCATCTCAAATCAAGATGGTTATAACTTATAAAATCTCGTAGCCATGATTCTTAACCCCAAAACATTTGTTTAAGTAAACCAAATTGTAAAACATCTCGTAAAAACTCTTTAATAAAAGTCGTATGGTTTATATCTTCTATAAAACATCGTTATGTGACATCGTTTTAAAATCATTTACCCAAGTGAACTAAATAACGCCACGGTATGTAATATGATGAAAACACTTATATATAAGAAGTACCAGCGGCGTATCTACCATGTTTTCATCACATTACACCTGTCCCGTTATCTAAACACTAATAAAAAACAAATCATTTGTTCAACTCGTTTAACTCGTTTAAATTGTTCCAAAATCGTTTAATTGTTCTAAAATCGCTTCTCGTTTTAATTGTGAAAACAACTTTTGGTCGCCTCGCTAATAACATCCAAACCTTTGCAACTCGTCCATCGCTATTCTCGCATTAACAAACCACCAAAGGGTAAGTTAACAATCACAGATTCAGTTGTTACCCACATAACACCCACACATAACCATGGGTACAGTCCGATAACAGGATTTGTCAGATCCTATGGTACCATAACCTAATACTGGTCGGTTCGGCCAAAACTAATGAATGTTATTTGTTATGTAATTACAACCAACAAGTTTGTTCACATTATCGAAATCGTTATTAATTTAGTATAAACCATTTTAATCCTTTTCGAAACCATCGTTAAAACATCAAAAACATTTAACACATATGAATCCCCCCAAAACAATCGAAAACAGTAAAATAGGGGAACTATGTACTCACATCGAAGTACAAAGTATCCTCAATCCAAAGAACTCAACAAGCTCAAGCAAAACAAGGAAATCAAGTAGTACCTAGTAATCGGATTACTAGTTAAATAAATCGACACCTAAATTGGAAGATCAGATAGAATGAGGTCTTGTAAACCAAATGAGTACTGGAACTCATGCGATATGATTTAACAAAGCCTACATCCTAAAACGGAACCTAACCTAAGTGCTTTCGACCCGTTACGGCCCATTAAGGCAGCTTATGCTACTTTAACGCGTCGTTCGCGCAAATGCGCGTTCGAGACGCCTAAGTAGTCCTATGACAAGTATTATATGCCTAAACATGTTTAAATATGTTGTATAATTAGTTTAGGTGACAAAAGTTAAGTTACATATGCTTAATTACCAATTATGCATGAAAAGGACATTTTGGTCATTTACCTAAGGCATATAAACTACCTATCATACAACTAATTAAACTAAGTGACCATAAGGTATAACCTCGGAAGGTTATTTCCTATATAACTATGGTCACATTACATGCTTGGTCGGATCCTAATGATCGACCAAACGGCTCGAGTTCGAAAGTCTAAGCGGTTGTTTAGACCGCCTGATTTACGACTCTATACAAGCACTAAACTGAAAATGACGAGTTAAACATGTTAAAATATGTTTAACTAAGTTAAAAAACAGGTTTTGATATAAAAAAAAAGGGTTTGGATACCCAAGAATAGTTTGGTTGCAAAATACGCATAAATACGCATTTTGACCGAAACTATGACTCGTCACTACACCTAATCAACGTGGTAATAAGTAGGTATAGTCACAAGGGACTATAACTATTGTGATTACACTCACGTTGCGAAGTTCGAACGAACTTCGTGTTGACCAAAGACTGGTCAAATCAGAAAGTCAAACATAGTTTGACTTTCGTGCTTAAAAACGTATAAAAGCATACTTATAAAGGGTTCAAGCTAGGAAGTTTTGATTCAAACAACTCAGGTATGAAGTAATAACTTTAACTTAGAGCAGGTTGAACCAAAGTGTGAGCAGAAAATGAAGGAAAGCTTGGGTATTTATAGATTTTGGTAAACCGTTAGGATCGTTTCTTGCATTTCGTGCCTTGATCTTGACCATACATGTGGACACATGGTATTGCAATACACGGGGCACATAAAAACAATCAAATGATATCCAAATCAGGGGTTTAAAACCATCAAATGAGCTGAAATGGACTAAATTCAATGAATCTGAGCTGATTTTCTGTCGCGCCCGTGAGAGAGAGAGGCCTCTCTTATGCGGCCTGCGAGAGCTCACTTTCCAGAATTGTCAATATTGGTCCCTGCATGTTAAAAAGTCAGTTTTAGGCACGTTTAAGCCCCGTTAACCCCATTTCAAGGCTCTAAAATGAAGTTAAGGTATAGGGAACTTAAAACATGTTCAAAAACTTCACGGATATTGGTTCGTTTGGTCGTACGGTTGCGTTATTCGGGTAATTACGACGGAAGTCGTAACGAACGCAAAAACGATCCAAATTACGCGACGAATGGAATTTTATCATGCCAATCACTAAAATAAAATATTATAATGATTACATAAATTTTTGGATGTTCGGATATATTCAGAACGTAAGATATGCGCGAAAATGCAAACTTATGCACTTTTTGACGCTTTTAGTCCCTATTGATCAAATAAGTTTATTTTTGCGCACCAAACACCTCAAAGCCTATTTCTAAGCTATGAAAAGGATATTTAGGGCATGTTTAACTTATGATCAAGTTCCGGAATGTTCGTTACTATACAAATCGGTATAGTTTCACAGTTTGACACAAATAGTCCCTGCGATCGAATAGACTTGTTTTCAACACACCAAACCATCTAAAACTTATTTCTAAGTTATGTAAAGGTTATTTAAGGTATGTTAAGCCTATGTCACTGTTCCGGAGTGTTTGTCGCATTAAACTAATTGCGTTTACGCACCAGTTTGCTTATAACCTTCCAGGAAGCGATTTAAAGCTTGAAATCAAACTCGAATTAAAACGTAAAATCACCAAACATAAATACACACATAATAACACCAAAACACATATAATAACACCAAAACACATTGTTTTATTGATAATTGATATTGTTTTACATTGTACATCGATTACAGAGCACAGTTGTCACAGTCTCCCTTACTTTAGGAAATTTCGTCCCGAAATTTTAACTAGAGGAAACTTGTGAAAAACAATTGTGGATATTTCACCTTCATTTGGTCCTGACATTCCCAAGTAGACTCTGGGCCATGTTTGGACTCCCAGCGAACCTTGACCAATCGAATTCGTTTGTTCTTCAACTGTGTGACCATACGGTCCGTTATCTCCACAGGTTTCTCGACAAAGTGCATTGTCTCATCAACTTGAATTTCGTCGAGTGGAATGTGTAGATCAGCATCGACTAAACATTTTCGCAAATTGGACACGTGAAAAGTCGGATGAATATTTCCAAGCTCTGGAGGTAGCTCTAGTCGATAGGCAACCTTTCCAATTCTTTCAACAACCTTAAATGGTCCAACATATCGAGGTGCAAGTTTTCCTTTCTTTCCGAATCTTACCATTCCCTTCCAAGGTGACACCTTGAGTAGGACACGGTCTCCGATTTGAAATTCTAAGGGTTTGCGTCATATATCCGCATAACTCTTTTGACGGCTTCTAGCTGTCACAAGATTATCGCGAATTTTCTTGATTTTATCTGTTGTTTCAAGAATGAGCTCAGGTCCAGTAAGCTGAGCTTCACCGATCTCATTCCAACAGACAGGTGAACGACATTTTTGACCGTATAAAGCTTCGAACGGTGCCATATTAATGCTAGCATGATAACTGTTGTTGTAGGAGAACTCGATCAATGGAAGATGAGAATCCCAATTACCACCAAAGTCTATCACGCATGCTCTAAGCATATCCTCCAAAGTTTGAATCGTCCTCTCAGATTGTCCATCTGTTTGGGGATGATAAGCAGTGCTTAGATTTAGTTGGGTTCCCAAAGCAGATTGCATGGTCTTCCATAAATGAGATGAAAACCGAGCATCACGATTGGAAATGATATCCAAAGGAACACCATGTCGTGATACAATCTCATCAACATAAATCTTGGCAAGTTTATCAGCAGATAGATCCTCACGAATCGGAATAAAATGAGCTGACTTCGTTAATCGATCGATGACAACCCAAATAGCATCATGACCTTTACATGTACGCGGTAACTTAGTGATAAGATCCATCGCAATGTTCTCCCACTTCCATACCGGTATCTCTGGTTATACAAGCAAACCAGACGGTCGTTGATGTTCAGCCTTGACTTTGAGACAAGTTAGGCATTTCGATACATACAAGGCAATATCCTTCTTCATACCAGGCTACCAATACTGAGTACGAAGATCCTTGTACATTTTATCAGCACCAGGATGGATAGAATATCGAGACTTATCAGATTCGTCCTCACTAAAGTGCAAAGATCGTCTTGTTTCGGAATCCACAAACGATCCTTGAAATAAAGCAAACCATTGTCTTTCCTTTCGAGTTTAAGCTAAAGTTGAAGCGGTAGCTCATATTTCAATAAGCCTTTGATCACACAAGACCGCTGAGCTTGAAGAACACGGGATTGGATATCAGATAGAGTTCGAACACAATGAAGCTTGGTTCGTTCCTTTCAACTTAGTGCATCAGCTACGACATTCGCCTTACCAGGATGGTAGCGAATTTCGCAATCATAATCGCTCAAGAGTTCAACCCAGCGTCGTCGCCTCATATTCAACTCTTTCTGATTGAGAATATGCTGGAGACTTTTGTGGTCTGTGAATACCACACACTTCGTTCCATAGAGGCAGTGTCTCCAGATTTTGAGAGCAAAAACCACAGCTCCTAACTCAAGATCATGAGTCGTATAGTTCTTCTCGTGAGCTTTTAGTTGTCTTGACGCATAAGCTATAACTTTACCTCGTTGCATGAGAACACAACCAAGGCCTAGATTAGACGCGTCACAATAGACAACAAAATCATCGTTTCCCTCGGGCAGAGATAGAACAGGAGCATCACAGAGTTTTTGTTTCAGCGTTTGGAACGCTTCTTCTTGTTTGGGTCCCCACTCAAAAGGCTTATTCTTCTGAGTCAAAGCAGTGAGTGGAACCGCAATCTTCGAGAAATTCGAAATAAACCGACGATAATATCTAGCAAGACCAAGAAAAGAACGAACTTCTGTTGGTGTCGTTGGTGTATTCCAATCCTTAATTGCAACAATTTTGGATGGATCCACATGAATACCTTGCTTGTTAACAATATGACCCAAAAACTGACCTTCTTTAAGCCAGAATTCACATTTGGAGAATTTGGCGGAAACTTATTCCTTCTTCAGAAGTTCCAGTGTCAAACGAAGGTGTTGCTCGTGCTCGGCTTCAGACTTCGAATAAATGAGAATGTCGTCGATGAACACAATGATGAACTTGTCTAAATAAGGTTTACAGACCCTATTCATTAAGTCCATGAAGATGGCTAGGGCATTCCTCAAACCAAAAGGCATGACAATGAACTTATAGTGCCCATATCTTGTGCGAAAAGCAGTTTTGGGAATATCTTCTTCGAGAACACGAAGCTGATGATACCCAGAACGCAAGTCGATCTTGGAAAAACATGAAGCACCTTGTAGCTGGTCGAAGAGATCATCAATTCGTGGTAGGGGATATCGATTCTTGATGGCAAGCTTATTAAGCTCACGACAATCGATACACATACGGAAAGACCCATCTTTCTTCTTCATAAACAAGACAGGAGCGCCCCAAGGTGAATAGCTCGGTCGGATGAATCCTTTATCAGATAACTCTTGAAGCTGTTTAGATAACTCTTGCATCCCAGACGGCGCAAGACGATAAGGTGCTTTCGCAATCGGGTTGGCATTGGGTACAAGGTCAATATGAAACTCGACTTGAGGAACTGGAGGCAAACTAGGCAGTTCATCAGGAAACACCTCTGGATAATCTCAAACAATCAGAATATCTTGAATACACTTTCTCTTGCTTTTCTCCTCGGTGACATGTGCCAGAAAAGCAACATATCCTTTTCGTAAATAACTTTGGGCTTTCATACACGACATAAGCTTCAAACCTCCAGATGGTTTCTCGCCATGAATCTCTAGAACTTCACCAGATGAAAGAGGAATACGAACTATTTTATCGAAACAAATCACCTCAGCATGATGTTTGGTCAACCAATCCATTCCAATGATAATGTCGAAACTCCCAAGTTGCATCGGTGTGAGGTCAATAGGAAAAAGATGGTTATCGAGGTTTAACTGACAATCGCGAATAACATAATCGAGTACAAGAGGTTTACCAGTAGCAACTTCGACAGATAAGGGTTTCCTTAGTTTAGTTCTAGGTATCGTAAGTAAAGGCTCAAAAGATAACGAAACAAAACTTCTATCGGCACCAGCATCGAAAAGAACAGATGCAGGTCGATGGTTAACAAGAAACGTACCATTGACAACCTCGTTGTCAGCTCTCGCCTCGTTTGCATTCAAGTTGTACGCTCGTCCACGAGCGGGATTCACATTGGCATTCGCATTCGCCAACCTCGGGCAGTTGTTACGAAAGTGACCAAACTCTACACAATTATAACATGATCCAGGTGGGAATCTAGCAACATTCCCCTGAACTAGAGCTTGATTCTGACCCAAACGACAAATATTGGCCAGATGCCCAAGTTTACCACACGTAGTACACTGTTTACAGGCTTGTTGTGCAACATGATGACCGTTGCATCGAGCACAGTGGGGTGTGGTACCAGCATATTGCTTCTTGGCGGGAGGTTGAGCGGGTGTGTTCTGAGCAGTAACAGGAAAATTCTGGGAAGCCTTGCGCTTCCTCGACTTCTTAGAAGATCTCCCTTCTTCTTACCCTTACCCTTTTCTTTGTCTTTTGTGGTATCAGCCGACTTCTTCTTGTCACCTTTGCGGGTCAGTTTTCCTTTCCTGACCTGAGACTCGGTCAGAGTATCAGCCACTTCGATCGCTTGACGAACAGTAGTAGGATTACTGCTAGTCACAATGTCTTGCACAGAATCGGGTAAAACATCGATATACCTCTCTATCGCTTTCTCCAACGGGGTAACCATAGTAGGACACAACAGACTGAGCTCCACATAACGATCCGTATACGCACGGTGTTCTCCCCCATCTTGTTTCAAATCATCGAATTCTCGTTCCAAAGCTCGAATTTCATGACGGGGACAAAACTCTCTCGTCATGAGAGCTCGAAGCTCTTCCCATGTTTGTGCCAGGGCCACATCGGCACCCCTATCACGCATCACACTGTTCCACCATGTAAGAGCACGCTTCTCGAACACAATTGATACAAATTCAACCTTACGCTCATTCGGACATTGCACATGTCTGAATGTACTCTCCAAACTTTCGAACCATTGCAGGAGCGCAGTTGCTCCTTGAGACCCAGAAAACTTTAACGGTTTGGCCGCATTGAAATTCTTAAAATTACACTGAGCATTATTGTTGTTATTGTTGTTGTATAATTGATGGATCTGGGTTACTATGTTCGGAAGTACAGCAGCCATTTGTTGAGAGACAAGAGCTACGACTTCTTTGTTAGTTAGAGGTTGTGCATCACGTCGAGGAGGCATTGTCTATAAAAAAAGAACAAGGAAACATGAGAAACAAGTGAGGTCGACAATTGGGAAAAATAAAAGAGGTATTGAAAACAACGACAAAACACAAGAAGTGCGATCATTTATTCGTTACCTAGAACAAACAAACGACACGCAGTGACTAATCAAAGTAAATGGGTCAATATAATGTATCGCGAAGACCTGCTTTAGCCTATAAGTGGACACTCATCCCAAGAGTTCCCAGGTAAGAGTGACTGGTCCGATTATGTGGATTTGTACGAACACTCTAGCCTTAGACAGAAAACTCAGGATACAAGCATCCACCCTTCCAGATTGCATGTGTTCACACTATAAGACCCAAACTTTGACGAGATTTTGAATACTCAGAGGGTTCAAAACCTTATAAAAAATCATTTACGAAGAAATGATTAGTTTTCAAAGCGGATTCGAAATTTGTGTTGTCATTGTGGTTATCACCTAAGGATAGGTGACGGTTTTGTTTTAAAATCTAAACGCAAGAAGACTCGCGTTAGGGTCCTAGAAAGTTATAGTCTAGGTCAAAGCATTACTAATAACCTAATTTCCCTATAACCATTGGCTCTGATACCAACTCTTCTGTCACACTCCGACCGTGTCAAAACAACGAAACCGCGGCGTAAACATCGGGGAGTGGAGCAACAGAATTATTGTTTCACAACCATGGATTCAAAAAGTTTCGTTTTATTAAAATATTAACATTAACATTGTCTTCAAGTTTAAAAAACAAGTTAAACATAGTCTATCATCGTTATTAGGTCACTAAGGCCTTGTCCAGATCCTATGCGAGCATGCATCCTAGCAATCAACATCATCCAACAACACCTGAAACATATGTAAAAACAAAGCCAGCAAAGAAATGCTGGCTAGCACATAGGTTTTATGAGAGTGTCGGATTCATGGCTAGTTTACATGCAGCAATACCTCATTAGACTACAAGAGTCGAAAGTAAAAACCTTGTTTTGAAAAGTGTATAGCATTGCAACATAATTAACCATCTCAAATCAAGATGGTTATAACTTATAAAATCTCGTAGCCATGATTCTTAACCCCAAAACATGTGTTTAAGTAAACCAAATTGTAAAACATCTCGTAAAAACTCGTTAATAAAACTCGTATGGTTTATATCTTCTAGAAAACATCGTTATGTGACATCGTTTTAAAATCGTTTACCCAAGTGAACTAAATAACGCCACGGTATGTAATATGATGAAAACACTTATATATAAGAAGTACCAGCGGCGTATCTACCATGTTTTCATCACATTACACCCGTCCCGTTATCTAAACACTAATAAAAAACCAATCGTTTGTTCAACTCATTTAACTCGTTTAAATTGTTCCAAAATCGTTTAATTGTTCCAAAATTGCTTCTCGTTTTAATTGTGAAAACTACTTTTGGTCGCCTCGCTAATAACATTCAAACCTTCGCAACTCGTCCATCACTATTCTCGCATTAACAAACCACCAAAGGGTAAGTTGACAGTCACAGATTCAGTCGTTACCCACATAACCCCCACACATAACCATGGGTGCAGTCTGATAACGGGATTTGTCAGATCCTATGGTACCATAACCTAATACTGGTCGGTTCGGCCAAAACTAATGAATGTTATTTGTTATGTAATTACAACCAACAAGTTTGTTCACATTATCGAAATCGTTATTAATTTAGTATAAACCATTTTAATCCTTTTTGATGTGCAGTCTGATAACGGGATTTGTCAGATCCTATGGTACCATAACCTAATACTGGTCGGTTTGGCCAAAACTAATGAATGTTATTTGTTATGTAATTACAACCAACAAGTTTGTTCACATTATCGAAATTGTTATTAATTTAGTATAAACCATTTTAATCCTTTTCGAAACCATCGTTAAAACATCGAAAACATTTAACACATATGAATCACCCTAAAACAATCGAAAACAGTAAAATAGGGGAACTATGTACTCACATCGAAGTGCAAAGTATCCTCAATCCAAAGAACTCAACAAGCTCAAGCAAAACAAGGAAATCAAGTAGTACCTAGTAATCGGATTACTAGTTAAATAAATCGACACCTAAATTGGAAGATCAGATAGAATGAGGTCTTGTAAACCAAATGAGTACTGGAACTCATGCGATATGATTTAACAAAGCCTACATCCTAAAACGGAACCTAACCTAAGTGCTTTCGACCCGTTACGACCCATTAAGGTAGCTTATGCTACTTTAACGCGTCGTTCGCGCAAATGCGCGTTCGAGACGCCTAACTAGTCCTATGACAAGTATTATATGCCTAAACATGTTTAAATATGTTGCATAATTAGTTTAGGTGACAAAAGTTAAGTTACATATGCTTAATTACCAATTATGCATGAAAAGGGCATTTTGGTCATTTACCTAGGGCATATAAACTACCTATCATACAACTAATTAAACTAAGTGACCATAAGGTATAACCTCGGAAGGTTATTCCCTATATAACTATGGTCACATTACATGCTTGGTCGGATCCTAATGATCGACTGAACGGCTCGAGTTCGAAAGTCTAAGCGGTTGTTTAGACCGCTTGACTTACGACTCTATACAAGCACTAAACTAAAAGTGACGAGTTAAACATGTTAAAATATGTTTAACTAAGTTAGAAAACAGGTTTTGATACCCAAGAATAGTTTGGTTGCAAAATACGCATAAATACGCATTTTGACCGAAACTATGACTCGTCGCTACGCCTAATCAACGTGGTAATCAGTAGGTATAGTCACAAGGGACTATAACTATTGTGATTACACTCACGTTGCGAAGTTTGAACGAACTTCGTGTTGACCAAAGACTGGTCAAAGCAGAAAGTCAAACATAGTTTGACTTTCGTGCTTAAAAACGCATAAAAGCACGAAAGAATACTTACAAAGGGTCCAAGCTAGGAAGTTTTGATTCAAACAACTCAGGTATGAAGTAATAACTTCAACTTAGAGCAGGTTGAACCAAAGTGTGAGCAGAAAATGAAGGAAAGCTTGGGTATTTATAGATTTTGGTAAACCGTTAGGATGGTTTCTCGCATTTCGTGCCTTGATCTTGACCATACATGTGGGCACATGGTATTGCAATACATGGGGCACATAAAAACAATCAAATGGTATCCAAATCAGGGGTTTAAAACCATCAAATGAGCTGAAATGGAATAAATTCAATGAATCTGAGCTGGTTGTCTGTCGCGCCCGTGAGAGAGAGAGAGAGAGGCCTCACTTACGCGGCCCGCTAGAGCTCACTTTCCAGAATTGTCAATATTGGTCCCTGCATGTTAAAAAGTCAGTTTTAGGCACGTTTAAGCCCCGTTAACCCCATTTCAAGGCTATAAAATGAAGTTAAGTTATAGGGAACTTAAAACATGTTCAAAAACTTCACGGATGTCGGTTCGTTTGGTCGTACGGTTGCGTTATTTGGGTAATTACGACGGAAGTCGTAACGAACGCAAAAACGATCCAAATTACGCGACGAATGGAATTTTATCATGCCAATCACTAAAATAAAATATTTTAATGATTACATAAATTTTTGGATGTCCGGATATATTCAGAACGTAAGATATGCGCGAAAATGCAAACTTATGCACTTTTTGATGCTTTTAGTCCCTATTGATCAAATAAGTTTATTTTTGCACACCAAACACCTCAAAGCCTATTTCTAAGCTATGAAAAGGATATTTAGGGCATGCTTAAGTTATGATCAAGTTCCAGAATGTTCGTTACTATACAAATCGGTATAGTTTCACAGTTTGACACAAATAGTCCCTGCGATCGAATAGACTTGTTTTTAACACACCAAACCATCCAAAACTTATTTCTAAGTTATGTAAAGGTTATTTAAGGTATGTTAAGCCTATGTCACTATTCTGGAGTGTTTGTCACATTAAACTGACTGCGTTTACGCACCAGTTTGCGTATAACCTTCCAGAAAGCGATTTAAAGCTTGAAATCAAACTCGAATTAAAACGTAAAATTACCAAACATAAATACACACATAATAACACCAAAACACATATAATAACACCGAAACACATTGTTTTATTGATAATTGATATTGTTTTACATTGTACATCGATTACAGAGCACAGTTGTCACAAAAACATCATGCCAATGACGTGCACAACTTTTAAACAAGCCTAACAGAAGTTGGGTGACCCCAAACATATAAAGATTCCAGGACCACCCTTGACCCATTTTAACTTTGAGACCACCAGTTACGTAACATTAACAATGAGGCTTATAACATATGTAGTTATAACATGGTCGGGAGACCAAGAAACCTGACTGTAGTTATATGTATCAAACGAAGACCCAATTTTCGGTTACATTTTATGGATTTGAAATGACTAATGTCAGGTTGCCATTTATGTTAAACATTTGTTGCTATTTACAGAGAATATAAATAACGAAGTTAGCAACAATACACAAGTCGCAACTGGACTGCACCGACAAATTACTGAAATGTCTGGTCGACCGAAAATCTTATTCTCAAATTCACGACGAATCACCGACAAATCTTCCTTCGGAAATTGGGCCCTCACCGAAAAAGGACTAAAACATGCAGGCAAAAATTTTGTCCAACATCATATCCTCAAATTAGCGACAAATCACAAACAGATCTTCTGCGGGAACATATATCCAAGTTTCCAACAAAAGATAACCGAATCCTAACTTACGCGTCTCAGGTTTTCATTCGTAATTCATTAGCAATAGTGGATTTTCCCAAGTTATGCTATCTATCAGTCAACAAGTATGAGTGTTTTCAATATTACTTTTCTAGATTTTTTTTGTAGTTAAAAAGATTCCGTTGTTGATGATTCCTGAAGTATATGCATGTGATGATAGTCATGTATGCAGAAGTAAAATATAGCTAGGCAGGTTGTGTGAGAGGTGAAGCATTTTTGCACCAAGGTAAAAGATAAAATGTAGCCATGTTGGTGTTGCTTCTAACAAACCATTAACTAATGGCTTGAGTTTATTAGGGTCTTGAACCATGTCTTTGTTAACCCTTGTAAGTTTAAGGAATGCTAAAACAAATTGGTCATGTCATATTTTAATTACACTGAATTGGATCTTTTGACACCCAACGTACGCCTAGTCTATGCATATACGAGTCATATATGATTTGTTGGGTGAGATGTCTATATAAGACTCGTATATTACATATAATAAAAAGGATATATAACTTGTATATTTGTATACGAGTCGTATAGTTCATGTAAAAAAGGATATACGAGTCGTATATACTTATACGACTCGTATATTTGTCAGGGTGTCAAAATATCCATAAGGGGCGTGTCTGAGCCTTTTACAATTTTCTCGAATTTGTATAAACCCAAAATAAATACATATTCGATTTATCTAATAAAAATGTTTATATAAAGCTAACCGTGATAAAAAAGTTGAACACTCCCGTAAAACTACAACTAAAGACTTTTAACACAGTTCTAGTTCGATTCCGTGTGGGGCAAAATAACAAAATTAGGCTCAATAAAACTCATAACTTGCTATATAAAAATTCAATGCAATTCAAACTTAGATTACAAAATAAGTGACTTAAATTATACTCTTCCTTGCACCTAAACTGATAATAACATCAACAATATTCTTTTGTAGTAAATATATAAACGAATTAAGCATCATTTGGTTCGTCAGGAATTATTAAGGGAATTAAATGTAAGTCAGAAATTATTAAGGGAATTCATGTAATGGTAAATCACCATATACAAGACATAAGATTTGTAGGATGTGTAGGCGACCATTGGAGGAGGACAAGTGTCCTTGCCTTGAAGGGTAATTTAGTCATTTCTCACTTAAACAACTTTCCCCCTTAATTTTTAAATAGCTATAACTCTTTCATATGTTAATATTTTTTTTTAAATTACACCGTATTAACGAGCATTTTATTCTCTTTAATTCGAGCACCCCATTGCTATAGTTCCTTAAAAAATTACAGGATTTTGAATACCCGTTAGTTCATTACGTGATTATGTGATTTTGAATACCCAGCACATGACTACGTGATTTTGAATACTTATTACGTGATTACACATTCAACATAAACCATTACGTGATTACACATTCAGTATAAATCCATTAAGTGATTACACATTCAATATGATTTGTTATAACTGATGTTATTACAATTATGCTTATTACGTAATTATTACACATTCAATAATAAGAACTTAATTGTTTATGCTTTTATTACGTGATTAAATCTCTAATATACGACATTCTGTGGTTATTATAGGTTGATTTGGCTATTTTTTTTATATATAATTTATCCTTAATACGTGATTGGACCTGAAATATTTGGTATTTCATATAAAATATTATGGATTACATGTTTTTGTTTATACGTAATTACGTAATCACTTAGTGTGGTATCACATAAAATATTATAATGAAATCACGTAAACATGAATGAGTATTCAAAATCACGTAGTCACGTAATAATACATAGTCAGCTATTGAAGAAACACTAGTTTAATCGACCAAGAAAAAATTTGCTGAGGATGAGGCCTATATGGCTCAGATGAAAGCTACGCTGGAAGCTGACCGAGCCAAGTTTGAAAGTGATATGAAAACGGAAGAATGGTCCGTTGCTGGATGGAGAAGAAAGGCAGAGGCTAAAGCTGCTCTCCTTTCTAATGAACGCAAAAATTGGAGGGAATTTGCGAGAAAGATAATAAAGAAAAAATGGGTCTCCACAATGTAACACCTGTGTCACTTAAACCATCAAACAAATGCCAAACCAATGAAATATTGTATTTCATTCTTTGGACTTGTATAAATATGTGTATCTTTTGCACATATCAACTCTTGTTCGATTTCAAGCTCTAAATCGCTTTCTGAAAGGTTATACGCGCACTAATGCGTAAATATAACCAGTTTAATCCAACGAACACTCCGGAATAGTGAAATAGGCTTAACATACCTTAAATAACCTTTACATAACTTAGAAATAAGTTTTGAAGGCTTTGGTATGCCAAAATCAAGTTTAATCGCTTACAGGGACTTAATTCGACAAACTGTGAAAGTATGCCAATTTGAACTGTAACGACCATTCTGGAACATGACCATAAGTTAAACACAC